>PVJA010008091.1:48375-65930 GCA_004027025.1 Myocastor coypus
TAAAAAAAAAAAAAAAAAAAAAAAAAAAAAAAAAGAAAAGAGAGATTCAAAACTTCTCCAGGTAAGCACACGTGTGACTTTTCACATTCACATTACCAGAGGAAAGCACCAGCTCCAGAAGAGAGTAGCTGTTGAGTGTTTCCAGAGAAAGGCTAAACCAAATCTGCAGTCATGGCTTTCTTGTATTAGTGACCATAAATAAAACTGGATACACTTCAATAAAGCCTTTGTAGGACTAAGCACTCTTGAAACAGCATCTAGTATAACTAAAGAGAAATGGATCGATTATGTAGTATAAATTCACCCGAAGCCCAAAAATATTGATGCAGGAAGAAAAACCGACCTTTTAACCTGAAAGATACTTGGACGAGTTCATGTTCTCTACAACTGAAGAATGAATTTTAGGAACGAGATGGAGGTTTAGAATAGAATATTTATTAGGAAAGAAAGCTTCTGTCCAAGAGGAGAACAGAAGGGGGACCCTAGTGGGTTGCCCAGGAAACGGTCTTTCTTTAGGGGTCTTATAGATAAAAACCATGTGATAAGGCAGACCTAAGGTGAAACTGGGGAACTTGCTTAGGTACTCATAAGGTGGGACAAAGTCATGGTCAACCAATGAAATTACAAGCATCACTGTTCAGGTAAAATTGATTAAATCAGAAGCAAATTAGGAGGCAAGTCATGTAGCAAGCGGGCATGAATATGGAATAAGGGTTCTTTTTGCTAGCGTTGAGTTGGCTCCTTTAGGCTCTTTCAGGGTAATCGATACTCATTTAGAATATCAATCCCTGATATGTAACTTTAAGTGAGTGAGCCACTGCATTTCTTTACTCTTTTGTTTTAAGGTCTGGACCACAGGTGGGGTGCCTGTCTCTTGTAAAGCTGTAGAGCCAAGTTGCTTTCCATACTGCCCTCAAGGGCCTAGCCCTATCTGACTGCCTATAATATTTCTATCTAATTTGGCTGCCTACAACACTATTACTAACTGTACCACAGCCTAAGGAATCTTACTAACTCTCATTCTGTTAATTGAAGAGAACATATGCCATAATTTTAACATTTTTTACTGAAGAATATTCAATGAAAATCTAAAAACTTTCACCAAGTATGTAAAACAAAAAATGTGCCAAGGATGGTGGCACACTCTTGTAACCCCAGCTCTTGGAGCAGAAGCACTCCAAGTTTGAGGTCACCCTGGGCTATATGGTGAGTTTAAGACCTGCTTAAACTACATAGCAAAAACCTGTCTCATAAAAAATGAAAAAAACAACAGAAGGAATCATAGCTGTCACAATATTATAATGACTGATCTACTATAAAAGTACAAAACACCAAAATGGTTCAGACGAAGAAACTAGAGGGAATCTATATTTTATACAGAATCACAGAAGTAAAACTCACACTGCTATCAACGTGACTTGCTTATCTTGTAAATATAAAACAATACATAACATTACCTGCTACTATGATTTTCTTTTACTTAATCTCATTATAGAAAAATTAAAGGTTGAAACTACTTTTCCTCCAAAATCAGGATTCAATCTTGTTAATAATTTCTAATTTTTACTTTTAATTGCCTTAATTGTAAATGTTAATATTGACCAGGGTTCGAATTCACGACCTTGCACTTGCCAGGCAGGCACTTGTGCCATGGAGCTAAGATAGCACTTTAGTATTGAAGCCTACCCTTTGTTTTTTTTTGTTGTTGTTTGTTTGTTTTTTAGTTTTTTTTTTTTTTTTTTTTTTTTTTTTTTTTTTTTTTTTTTTTTTTTTTTTTTTTTTTTTTTTTTTTTTTTTTTTTTTTTTTTTTTTTTTTTTTTTTTTTTTTTTTTTTTTTTTTTTTTTTTTTTTTTTTTTTTTTTTTTTTTTTTTTTTTTTTTTTTTTTTTTTTTGAAACCTACCCTTTGTTATGAGAATCAAAGGTACTACAATCACAGGAAACAAACTATACAAGTTGCTATCTTTCTCAAGGTCTGATCTTGGTGCTGAGAGAACCCAGGCTCTGGATGCTCAGCATGCACTGTACTACTGAGCTACATCTTAACCCTAATCACTAATTTTTTTTCAGTTACTTAGAGAACACAATGACCTGTCCTTGCTTTCAAACTATCCTCTCTAATGTCCTCTTCTCTAAAAAAATACATCACAATTAGTTTTTATCACAGCCATGCCAGTAAGATTTTAAAATCCACATCCCTAATATACATATATTTACTTATAACTTTACCACATTATGTTACACTTAAACGGGATAAAGATAAAATGGTTACTTAAATTTCTATTTTATTTTTTATAGAGATACATAATTAGTGTCTCAAGAAGCAAAGAGCAATAAAACAATGCCCAGGAACAGCAGTGGTTTGGGAATCCTAGAAAGCTGAGATTCAAGGAGAAAGATAAACATCTTACCCTGAAGGCTTTCCATTAGCAGTCTCTTGCCTTGCTTGCAACTTCTGTAATTAGTATTTGTGTGAACCTAGCATTGGGCAAATGGAGGTCAGAGACTGTAACACTTCTTTGCTAAAGTGATTCTGTACCTGAGTGCATTCCTGACCACAAATAAAAGTGAGATACTTCTGAGGGTCCAGGCTCACTTCAAGAGAGATAAGTCTCAGTGACACCTCTGAGCTAAATTCATCGGGTCTTCTCAGCGTTCCTTTGGGCACCGACACATGACATTACAACATTTTAAAACTTTATTTTTTTCTTTTCTGGAGTTTCACTTATTTTTAAGCTGGCCTTAAACTCTGTAACCAAGACTGGCCTCAAACTCTCAATGATTCTCCTGCCTCAGCCTCCCAACAGCTGAGATTCCAGGTGTGTGCAACCATGCCTAGCTCAAAAACTTACTTCTACTAAAAAAATATTACAATGCTTTTGTAAACTAAGAGAATTCAACCAATGCAAAAGAAAACAAAACCAAGAAACACTTGCCTAATAAACTTTATAACCCATAAATGGAAAGAAAATTTTATTTTATTTCTCCTATATGGTGGACCTTGCTTCTGCTAACAACTATTATTAGCACTTTTTTTGGTAAACTTTTTATTTATGTTATGGCCAGCTCAGCCTGTCCTGGGGGTGGGGCTGGCACAGCATGTGGTGCTGGGCATCCAACCACAATCCTTGTGGTTGCCTAAGCTTGCCTAAGCAGGCCCTTTAGACCACGGAGCTATCTCACCAGCCCAGCTCTTCAACTTATAGTCTTGTGAGATGGTATAGGAAGGTACTCATAATTTTATAATGAAGATCTTGAGGAAGAAGTACATTGCACAACATCACAAATGAATTTGCTAAGCTCAGTTTATTGGCATGGTTCAGTGCCTCCCAGTATTAAGAGAATTAACAACACAGTGAAAGAAAGAAAGAAAGAAAGAAAGAAAGAAAGAAAGAAAGACTCAAATACACAAATTGTATTTTTTAAAAAATACAGATATTACTAGTTTAAATCTACTAAGAATTCTACCAATATGCAGTATCACTTAACAACACGGAGGCAGTCTAAGAAATAATACATCAGTCAATTTTGGCATTACATGGAAATCATACAATGTATTGTCACAAACCTGAATGGTCTAGGTCAATCATTTCATGTGGCTAACTAAAGTGGACTAAAGCGCCTGCTTAGGCAGGCACAGCAACTGGGGTTTGTGCCCCAGCCTGCCCACACCCAGGGCACATTGAGACTATAAATGAGACTAGGCCTGGTGATATACACCTGCAATCCTGGTGCTTGGGAGGCTGAAATAGGTGGATCACTGGGAGTCTGATCTATGTAGTGAGACCCTGTAGACCCTGTACTAAATACATTTTTAAAAATTATCTATATAGGCATATATCATTATCTGTAAACACTAATCAAGTAGAACATGAAATAGGCCTAAATGGTTTTTTGTTTTTGTTTTTTTGTCTTTTTGAGACAGGGTGTCTATGCAGTTCAAGCTGGCCTTGCGCTCACTTTTGTAGCCCAGGCTGGTCTCGAACTTGCACTGATCCTCCGGCCTCAACCTCCCAAGTGCTGGGATTATAGGCATGCGCCACCACGCCCGGTTTAGGCTTGTATGTTTTATCAGACTAAAATAATGTCTTCAAAGAACTTAGCTGATTATGTGAATAGTTCGCATGTAAGTTGTACTACCCCAAAGCATTTCCAAAGGCTCCTTTGCCTATGGGAAGGTCCTTAGCCACACTATTTCTCCTTTCTAACTTTCAGGAGGTTTTATTCTTTTTTTGGTGCCAAGGACCGAACCCAGGGCTTCCAGCTTGCTAGACAAGCATTCTACTGCTGAGCCAAATCCCCAGCCCCCGCTTTCTAACTTTCAGTACTATTAGGAATATTAAATGTTTCTATAGGGGATAAAACAGAAAACCTTCACTCTATGTGTTTATACAGATTATAGTGACAGATACATTAAGTTGGCTGTCATAAAAGCTATTATTCATGAAAATGTTCTTCTAAAATGAAAATGTCTCTAAGCATGGTAGTAGATGCCTATAACTTTATATATATATATATATATATATATATATATATATATATATATATTTAGTACAGGGTCTACAAGGTCTACAGGGTCTCACTATATAGATCAGACTCATAGTGATCCTCCTGTTTATAGTCTCCCAAGTGCTGGGATACAGGCCTGTGCCACCATGCCCAGTCTCAATAGCTGCCTAGTCTCAATCACCATCTCAACGTGCCCTGGGGTCGGGGCCGGCACAGAAGGCACAGGGATGGAACCCTGGCCACTGTGTCTACCTAATAAGGCGTTTTAATCCACTGAGCTATCTGGCCGGCCTGAAGCCTATAACTCTAATGCTCCGGGAAACTAAGACAAGAGACACAAGTGTGAGACCCTGTCTCAAAACATGAAATACAAATAAAAATAAAAAACTAGAGATACAACTCAGTGAGGAAGCCCTGGGCTCAATTTCCTATACAATCAAAACAAAATAAACCTGCAACAGAAAATCTTCAAAAAACAGGCTGTCATTAACATTGTTGAGAGTGACCGCTCTGTTTAATTTTCTGCAGGTTAATTAATTAAACATGGTTATTCTTGTTCTCTCCTTTGAATACATAGAATACATGTGCTAGTTCCCAACGGCAAGGGTTACTGAGGAATCCTAGCACATATTGCTGAAAAAGAGATTTAATCAGGCTGACTTAAACAGCAACTTTTTTAGCACATACTGTTCTTTTGTTAAAGCACTGAAGCTGAGAAATGCATACATAGCTATTAACAAACTGATGAAAATACACAGGTTCCTTGTCTTGACAAAATCCAACTGTTGGAAAAGACTGACAACAGCTTCCTACAGCAGCCATAAACCAGTGTTGTTTACAATGCTACTTGGCAGAGACAGGGAAAAAAATTACTTAAAATGTTGGCCATTAAATTAATTCAACCACTCCTCTCCCCAAAATGGTGCAAACTTTGATATCTTAAAAAAAAAGAAAGAAAGAAAGAAACAGAATAATAAGATGGAAACAGAAGATTGATGGTAATTTAGAAGCTGAAAAATAATACTCGAAAAAATTAAAGGCACAGAATACAGTTTCAAAATACAAAGCACAGAAAACTTTAATCACACTACTAATTCTACCACATCTTCCAACCACTGATTTACATTTCTAGATATAATTCATTGTTTGTCCATGTTCACAGGGCTTGGTCGTTGGACTTTGATAGTTTGATTCCCAGGCCCATTAAGGACTACAGAGTGCTCAGCAACAAGGAAAAGGTCATTTTGGCCTCCACTTGGGTTTATATCAG
This sequence comes from Myocastor coypus, assembly GCA_004027025.1. Lineage (NCBI taxonomy): Eukaryota > Metazoa > Chordata > Mammalia > Rodentia > Myocastoridae > Myocastor > Myocastor coypus. Next base: position 54,153 of record PVJA010008091.1, read on the forward strand.
TCACATACTCTGTTTCAAATGAATGGTTTCAGAAACTTATAACAAAACCTATAACAAGTGTGGCTGTTACTCACCCTCTTCCCTGACACACAGGACCTGAGGACCCTTCTTTTAGAAAGTTACACATCAGCGTAATTCTGAAGACAAGAACTACTGGCACTACTCCAGCCTTCTTAAACTTTCTTTCTCAAGTTCTTTGATTCTATAGATTCAATAGCCTCACTAGCCTCAATGTCCCTTACAGAAGCTCCTAGTTTTTCCTAGTCCCTTTTCCATCAAATGAGTCACTCTTTTTCCAGCCCCATTTTTCCTTCAAAACCAGCACCTTGGGGCCCGGCAGGATGGCTCAGTGGTCTAAAGCGCCTGCTTGCGAAAGCTTGGGCTGCTTCAGGGACCTCGGTTCAATCCCTGGCACCACATGCTGCGCCAGCCCTGCCCTTGGGGCAGGCTGAGCCGGCCATAAAAATAAAAAATAAACAAAACCAGCACCTGCTGGGCTCACTGGCCCCAGGCAGTAATCACAGCTCTTCAGCAAGCTGGAGCAGGAAATCACAAGTCTGAGCCCAATCTTAGGCAACTTAGTGATGTAGGGCGACTCTATCTCAAAATTTTAAAAGGGCTGAGAATGTGGCTCAAGGCATAAAGTTCTGGGTTCCAATCAAGTACCAAAACGAATAAACAAACAAATACATAAATAAGTAACACCTCTTAAAACTACAAATGATACTAGTATTGCTGAGTTGACATTTACTAAGAATATGCATACCAATATTACCAAACATCAGTGATACTGAGGTCATATTAAAGACTGCAAAAAATTATAACACCTTAGTACTAATTTCATATAGTTTTCTAAATCTGAGATGTTATTTTTACTTGTTCTAATAGTTTTCTAAATCTGAGATGTTATTTTTACTTGTTCTAAGGCTATCATGCAAACAAGCTGAATACAAACAGTAAAGCTGAAATATTTAAACAGGAGAAAATAAAGATAGACTATCTGCAATATGTGGGGGAAAAAAATCTTGTTCTAAAGAAAATGATTCTTCTGAAACACTTAGTCCCTTTTGTGTTGTAACAGAACACCACAGTCCAGCTAAGTTTTAAACAAGAGATGGGTAGCTGGTCTCACTTCCACAGGCTAAAAGTCAGAAGCAGGTTGCCAGCATCTGGGGAGGGCACTTATGTTGCACCATCCCATGCCAGAAGGCAGAAGGGCAGACAAGTGCAAGAGAAAGAGGCCAGGGTAGGGTAGGGTAAACTAACCATGTCCTCATAATCCACTCTTACAATAAAAATACTCAATGAACACTCAAGAGGGTTCTTAATTACATAAGGCCCTACCTCTAAGCATTTGCCTCAATGATAATTAAATTTCAGCATAAGTTTTGAAGATTTAGTGTAGCTGAAACATGTGTAGCTGAAATATTATTAGCTTTGAAGTCGAAACCTAGTAAGGTTTCAACTATAGAGAAGTAATGAGATAAGAGAAATCTCATTTGAGGTTTCTCAATCTCCACAATTCAAAGGAGATCTCTGATCACTACGTAACTCTCTAAGCATTACATTCTAAGTATGGACATCTCAAATATTAGAAGTAGAACCTAGAATTCTTGATAAGAAAAATTAAATATATTCATTTAATTTTCTTTATGAAATCCTAGTAAAACAACAGTAAAGAAATAGTCTATTCAAAATCTCAAAAGGCCAAAAATGTGTGATAAAACAATAGCAGACTACTAAGGACTTCATCAGACTTAAAGAAGACCGACAGCAGATGGAGAAAAGTGAAGGCCAAACGCGTAGATGGGAGAAAGCCGAAAAGAAGGTCGATTCCCTCTTGAAGTCCTGGGAACTAGGAAAAGAGGGGTGTCTAATTCTAAGTTCACTCAAGCATTTTATGCCTTCTTTCAATCCCATAGAAGACACCTTCAGGCTCATTCTCTAAGATGTTGAGCTGGACGGCTCTGGGTTCCAGAACCTTGGCTACCACAGAGGATTGCAGAGACACACTGAGCAGCAAAAAGAACAAAATAAAAGTTCAATTTAACTACTCAGCAGACATTGGAGGAAGGTAGGAGCAGGACTACTAGAGAAATAGCCTTAAGGTCCCCTATAGCAAACCACAGAGGACAAACCTCACTTACAGTATACAAGGCTTCCAATAAACTTCTCAGAATGTCATTTTTATACATAAATGAAATCTGGAGAAATCATCTCACAGGGAGTATCAAGTTTAAGACAAGAGAAAAAACGAATTTAGAAGTATCAGAAATAACTCAACTGTAAGAAAATTTTAGCAATGAAAATAAGAAAAATAACTGAAGATACCACTTCTATAAAATGTTAAAATTAAAAAGTAATATTCTGAGAAATAGAATATAAAATTGGACAAAACTAGAATAAACTAAAATGTAAAATATTCTTTGTGCAATGAAAAGATCTGTACTAATGATATTTAGACAAGAAATCATGTCTGCATCTTGTACTCGGAACAACTATGATGAATACATTATACAATGTATTAACTACTATAAAATAATAAATTTTAAAAAGAAGAAAAATCAAAAACATGAGAAATAAATCTGTTTCAATATTTAACTAACAGGCCACCAAAACAGAAGTTAAGAACTATACTAGAGAAAAATTACTCCCATGAAAACAGTGCCACAAACATTCTAGAACTGAAGTGAGTACTCAGGGAAGGAGGGGAGGAGAGGGGAGGGGAAGAGGGACTTATAAATAACCAATGTAATAATAGAGGAAAAAAACCCAAATTATTAAATTGCAGAAACATTATAGGTAAAGAAAATTTAAAACAACAAAAGGGAGAGAGAGTCACAATGAGTAGAAATCAAGGATACAAAATGTGTGAGACCTTTCAATAATGACAACAGAAGGTAGAGGACAATAACATACCTTAAAACTTTTGGGTTTTTTTGTTTTTGCCTTTTTGAGACAGGGCCTCACTATGCAGTTCAGGCTGGCCTTGAGCTCACTTTTATAGGTCAGGCTGGTCTTGAACTTGCACCGGTCCTCCTGCCTCAGCCTCCCAAGTGCTGGGATTACAGGTGTGAGCCACCATGGCTGGCTCACCTTAAAACTTTTGAAGGAAGGAATCCATAGCTCACTATTTATAACAAACATCAAAGGTTTTAAAATATGTAATGTGTCAAGTTATCTCCTATGCACAGGGGAGAAGGGGAGAAACAGAGAGAGAAAGAGAGAGAGAGAGAGAGAGAGAGAGAGAGAGAGAGAGAGAGAGAGAGAGGAATATCCAGAATGGTGGAAAACAGCACTAGACAAAACTATGCAGCAGATTATGAAGAGCCCACAACCAGTCCAAAGAACAAAAGCAGTGCCAGAGCAAATACACCAGGAACAGTTTACCCATAGGTAGGACTCTGAAAACCATGGCAACAAGGTTTGTGCCTTTGGTTTTAAGACTAAAGGAAAATTAAGGACATAGAAAAATAAAAATTAATTCCAAGCAATCAAAGTTATACAAATGGAAAGAACATACAATCACAGCATAACTTAGCTTATCTATGAGCAGTAGTTATTTTTTTTTTTTTTTTTTATGAGCAGTAGTTATAACACTACAACACTCCTCACAATAATAAAAACACCGAACATTCATTTAGGTAAAAATCATGACACATATAAAAGAAAAAAGTGAATTTGGACTGGCACGGTGGTACAGAAAGACAGCTAAATTTCTTATGTGCCATAAAAGAGAACAGACCATAAGAAAGAAAGAAAGAAAGAAAGAAAGAAACAAACAAACAAACAAACAAACGCCGGGCGTGGTGGCGCACGCCTGTAATCCCAGGCACTTGGGAGGCTGAGGCAGGAGGATCGGTGCGAGTTCGAGACCAGCCTGGGCTACAAAAGTGAGCTCAAGGCTAGCCTGAACTGCACAGTGAGACCCTGTCTCAAAAAAGACAAAAAAATAAAAATAAAAATAAAAATAAAAGAAAGAAAGAAAGAAGAAAACACACAAACACTGTAAGAATTTTAATTGGGGGACTGGGTGAGATAGCTCAGTAGACTAAGCACTTGCATGGCAAGCTCAAGGGTCTGAGTTCAATCCCCAGTTCTGGGGGAAAAAAAAGAGAGAGAGAAAAAAAAAAAAGACGAATTTTAATAGGAGGGCCAGCCAAATAGCTCAGCAGATTAAAGCACCTGTAAACAGGCACAGGGGCCAGAGGTTCAATCCCTCGGCCTGGTGTGGTGGCCCTACCCCCAGGGCTAGCTGAGAGGACAACCGAGACTGGGTATGGTAGTGACCTGTAATACCAGCTCTTGGGAGACTATTAACAGGCGGATCACTATGAGTCCAATCTAGAAGTGAGACCCTGAACACAATGCCCTGCAGACCCTTCCCTAAAATATAAAAAATAAATACATAAATAAAGAAAAAATTTTGCCGGGCGTGGTGGCGCACGCCTGTAATCCCAGCACTTGGGAGGCTGAGGCAGGAGGATCGATGCGAGTTCGAGACCAGCCTGGGCTACAAAAGTGAGCTCAAGGCCAGCCTCAACTGCATAGCGAGACCCTGTCTCCAAAAGACAAAAAAAAAAAAAAGAAAAAAGAAAAAACAAAGAAAAAATTTTAATTAGAATGTAAAGATAAACTTTAGAATAAACTAATTAAAGAAGTAATGAGCAGGTTGTTCTGGGGAAAGACAGGTTGTAGTTTGTTACACAACTCCAGAGCAAGGGCACCAGGGACAGAAAGTACACTGAGTGGGTAGGACTCAGTGAAAACTGAGATGATTCTCCAAGCAAGGGGAAACACACATATTGCCTCAACTACTGTCCTCAAATATCAAGAGAAATTCATCTATATATCCTAATTGTACACCAATATTTAATGAGACACTAGTTTACTCAATATAACCTGTTTTTCTTGTTTTATTATATCTATAGATTTTTAAAAAACTCTTTCACCTACCCAAATGTATAGCAGCATAAGCTATAACAATTACACACTAGAAACGTGTGGTATTATCCAAGCATTTGTAAAAATGAACAACTAGAGTTAAAAATTCTAAAAGCTCCTCATAATTTAGTAATACATAATTACTAGAAATATACAGAAGACTTTTTTTCCCTGTATTTAGCAATTTTATGCCAAAAGTAGTGGTACAATGTCTTAAGTGACAAATACCCTACACCTGGAAGCAATTATTTATACTCCCACATCTTCTATTTTATTAAAGAATCAAGATCTCACTGTTCTACATACATAGAATTTTGATTATGAGAAATATGTGACATAAGATAGGAAAAACGAGGCAAACAAATTTGAAACTTCCAAGATTCTTCAGATTTCAAGCCAACTATTTTTTCTTCATTAACGATCATTTTCTAATTACAAAGTCCATCTTTTGTCACTGAATTCTAATGATACAAATGAACTATTTTTCTTTAATAAATTATGAAATGTACTCATCATTTCTCAAAAGGGTTCTGAATAAGTTCTGAAATAAGTATCAGAAGATACTCACATTGACTAATCCAAAATAGTGCTCGTTGACTGGAAACTGTTCTGGACCAATTTCTTTCTCTAATGCCGAGGCATTGGCGCCCTGTAAGAAGAAAATTAAAAGAAAAAAAAAACCTTAACATTCATATCTTCAAAATGTAGTCTCAATTACATAAGAATTACAAAGATACTGTTTTCTTGGGGCTGGGGAGATAGCTCCGAGGCACAAGTGCCTGCTGGGCAAGTGCAAGGTCGTTGAGTTTGAACCCTGGTCCCCCCCCCCCCAAAAAAAAGATACTGTTTTCTTTACAAGTCTCTAAAGTATCAGTACATTTTAGGCATTCATGATAATCACATTCATCATAAGGAATTTGTACCTATATGTGCTGTATCTTAATTTTTCTTTTTTTTTTCTAATTTGCCTACCTTTAAATTCCTCTTCCCCTCCTTACTTACAAAAACTTGTTTCCATTCTGTTCTTCTTGTCATATTTTTTGTTTTTCCCTTCCTTTTCTCTGTTCCTCCCCCTCCCCCACTTCCCCTTCCTATTTTAGCTTTTTCTTCCTATTTTATAACATCTAGTATACATTTTGGACCTCATTTGCACTTTCAGTTTCCTTTTTTAATGTATTTGGTTGTTACAGGGTCTTGCTATGCAGCTCAGACTGGTGGTGATCCTCTTGCTTTCAGCTCCCCCAGCACTGGGACTAGAGGCATGCGTCAGTCACTACAACCACACTCTGGTGGCTGGTTTGGGGGGGGGGGCACTTGCCTAAGCAGGTGCTTTATTCCACTGAACTATCTCACTGGTTCTACACTTTCAGTTTCTCACACAAGAGAAACAATGCAATATTTACACATAAATATTTGATTTACTTCACTTAGGCATATGATCTCAAGGCACACCCATTTACCTAAAAAAAAGTCTCAAGCTTATCCTTCCTTTTGCCTGAGTAGTACTGCACTCCCTTGTATTAAAAAACTTCATCCATTCATCAATTGATGGGATATAAGCTATTTCCAAGCTTTAGTTGTGTGTATAAACTATGCCACTATAGATGGGAATGTGCTGTGGTAAGATATTTTTAATTCCTTGGGGAAGATACCAAGGGGAATAGCTGGGTCAAATGGAACCTCTAGTTTAAGCTTTTGAGAAATTTCAACAGTGGTTGTGCCAGTCCATACTCCCACAAACAGTGGAGAAGATTTCCTTTTTCTGATAGCCCAGCCAGCATTCATTATTGATTTCCTAATAATTGCTATTCTTTCTAGAGGGAGACAGACTCTCAACATTCTTTTAATTTGCATCACTTGAATGACCAGTGAAAAAGTCATGTAGAGTTAATAACCAAAATCAGTCAGGTAGCTACATACAAACTCAACACTCAAAAATCAAGAGCAAGACACAGATATAGCTAAGCCACACAGTGCCTGCCTGTCAAGCACAAAGTCCTAAATTCAATTTCCAGTTAAAGAAAAAAAAAAAAAAAGGATTCCTGTACACAAATGAACTCACTGAGACAAAAAAGTATTGAAAAAATGAAATATTTAGGAATCAATGAAAGAAAAGTAAAAGAACTTTACAACAATAACTACTCTGGAAAAGATAAAAGAGCATATCAGAAATGAAAAAACAGGGGCCCAGTGGGATGGCTCAGTGGTCTAAAGCGCCTGCTTGGGAGGGCTTGGGCAGCTGCAGGGACCACGGTTCGATCCCCGGCACCACATGCTGCGCCAGCCCTGCCCTCAGGGTAGGCTGAGCTGGCCATAAAGAAGAAATAAACAAACAAAAGTTCTGAAACAAGAAAAAAAATAAAATAAAATAATCTTTAAAAAAAAAAAAAAAGAAATGAAAAAACATCCCTTGTTCTTGGTGGGAAGAACCAACATAGTGAAAACAGCCATATTCTTCAAACTGCAATACAGATTTAATACAATCTCAATCAAAATTCCATTAGTATATTTCAAAGAATTAAATAAGACATTACTAAATTCATATGGAACTAGAAAAGACTCAAAATAGGAAAAACAATTCTTTAAAAAAAAATTTAAACACTAATCAAAACTGGTAGAATGCTTACAAGGGCATGCTACCAAATGCCTGCAATCCCAGCTCTCAGGAGGCTAAGGCAGGAGGATTATTCCAAGTTTGAGGCAAGCTTGAGCTACAAAGTGAGCTTAAGGCCAGCCTGAACTGTGTAGGCAAGACCACCTCAAAAGACAAAGAAAAGGGGGGGGGCGCAGGGAACTAGCTCAGTGACATAAGGGCCTGCCTGCCAGGTGCAAGGTCCTGAGTTCGATCCCAGGTACCGAAAAAACAAACAAACAAACAAACAAAAATACCATGATAGAATGTTAACTCTAGTCCCTCCAGCTCAAGTGCCCTGTCATAAAACTTTCTCACATATGAAGAAAAAAGAAATTAACACATCCAAAACTTTACCACCTGCTGTAAAAATTCAAATGAATACTGTTGTATTCAAGTTAGCACATCTCACTCCTCCCGAAAAAAGAAAAGGCACTCCCATACACAATACATCCTTTTGTACCTATTTATTTACAATAATAAAATAGCATCACACACCTTACAAAAATATTTCTGACCCTTAAGATAAACTAAGAACGACTGACATATAAACATGTCTCTTGCTACATACCCTGTATTCTAACTACGCCAGATGTCCCATTTGTTTCCACATACACCATATACTTTAGTTCATTTGTAGAAAGTTCTTCCCCCATCCTCTTCACCACAGTTTTAACTACAAGGATTAGCTACTCCATGCTTCAGCTTTCTAGCTATAAAAGGAAAAATGTTAGCAACAACTTTATAAGGTGAGATTCACTGAATTTCATCTTCTGTAAGCTGGCAATGCCTGCTACATAGATGGATGTCTCAGAAATGCTGGTTCTCTTCTCTCCCTTCCTTTCAATCACAAAGAAAGTAAACTCATTAGCCAGTCATGGACATAACTGCCCCATGAAAAACCTTAAGAAGCAAAAATTTAAAAAAATAAATAAGCAACTATAAGATTAAAAAAAAAAAAATTTCTGAGTTTGCCTGGCAAGAGCTAACAAACAGTGCCCAGAGGTATCATACCATCACTATACTTCTTAAAAGCCTAATAACAAAGTAGAATGGTAACATAATTCAGAGGTCTGGGAAAACAAAGTTAAGTGGAAAGAACTGCAGAGCAAACATCTAACTCTTGTGGATTTAAGAAATTTGATTTACAAAATAAAAAGGTCAGAACCCACAATGATTTTCAAAACCCCAGGTGCAAGTTTATTTGTTGGGTTTTCCTATTCATGTACTTAGTTCATAATTAAAACTATTCAAGAAATTAAAATATTAATAATTTCTAAAGTCTCTTCTAACTCAATCTTCTATTACTTTCAGTCACTTCTATCAATGCCTCTGAGGATACTAAATAACAGAAAAATAATTAACAGAAAGTTCCAGGAAGTTCCATCAACTAAGTATGTGAAGTAAAGTAAATCAACAGCTTGAGGACTTACAGTTATGGAAGGAGTCAGTGTAGCAAATAAAAATGCAAAGCATAAAAAAAATAACAGAATTAACTTTATTATAGTTGTAAACCAAGGCATAATACAGCAAACTAGGCTATGCAGCAGATTCTGCCAAGGCAGAAAAAGCATTCGACAGCACTGACTCAAGATTTTCTCTGTTGAAATGCTCAGAACATACGCGCTAGCCCAGTGGAGATAACCTACAGCACATTCATTTTTGTATACATTCATTATTATTTTTTCTTTTCGGTGGTACCAGGATCAAACTCAGGACCTTGTACTTGCCAGGCAAGCACTTACTTCACTGAGCCATCTCCCCAGCCCCACATTCACTATTTTAAGACAAAAAAATGTTAACATATGAGTTGCTTTTCTAAACTAAAAAAATCACCATTCAGGTTTGATTGTAAGGTTGGCACTTTGCAATACATAAACGGGACTGTGTTGCAGTTTGAGCACTCGTCCCTAAAAAGTGTGCCATCACTGCTCTAGCTTAATGCTAACTAAAAAGTAAAAAGATTTTATGAAGCAATCTGACAACTGATAACTCATTTTTTTATGTTTGTTTTTGTTTTGTTTTAATGAGCAGAGCATATTCATTGAGGGAAAGAAAGCTCCTGTCCAAGAGAGGGACAGGAGGGAGTCCCGAGTAGGTATCCCCCCTGATAATTCGTTCAAAAAAAAAAATACTATTTGCAATATTGTACTGTTAGAAAAAACTAGTAGAAATCAAGTGCCAGTATAATTTTGCTATATGACCTTTTAGTATTTAAAAGTTCTCAAACCAGGCATTCCTCCCTCAAGGATTCTGCTGAAGGCCAACAAATTTTATGTCAAACAATGGCAATCAAGTATCTCAGGATTTGAATTGAGCCTAAACAAGTAAGTATTCAATAGCACTGGCTTGTAACAATTTTATATCCCCATACTTAAAAAATATGACTCTTCCAAAATGAACAGTCTATGAAATCTGCCAGTTTTAACTGAGATAAAGTACATGGTTTAAAAATCTCTGCTCTAGAACTGTATTAATAGGGTTCAGTATTACTTTGTTTTGTCTGTCTGAGAGCATAATATATAAAGATAGAAGACACTGTTTTCCTGACTATTCTCTTTCCATTTTGTGACTCTGACAAAAGATCATTTTAGATCTAACACCTAATACTATACACCTTATTGTGAATAAGCAAGTAGATGTTTATAACCCTCTGGATGGGAAAAAAGTAAATGACGTTTTTTAAAAATTAAATGAATCAGTGAAGAAGAAATTCACGGAAACCCCAAAAAACACAGTAATGGGGAACCACAGAGACAGTAAAAACAGATTTCATACTGAAAGTATCTTCCAACCCCACTGCCTTTAATGTGTAACAGACAAATGGGATGAAAAGCAATGAAACAGGTACACTGGGTCCCACCAAACACCTGCAAGCACAACAGGCGGTCTCCTGGTCCTGATATAGCCACTAGAAATATTCTCATCAGATAATAACTTCATTTATTTGGTTCAGCATCTTCAAAGAAGTTTAAGCAATTAAAGGCTAAATGTATTACACAGAGTATCTATAGAGAATAAAAGATTTAGACTCACTTTAAATTTTATAACTCTGGCTGCCCCCCCCCCAAAAAAAACCACCAAATTTTTGGTCCGTAAATGCTCACAATCAGACAACGAACAACTACCTAAAGAAAATTTTTGTTACTTCGTCTATATCAGAAAATAGTATCAGTGATCCTGGACTTATCAAGAATTATTTCTCCATTTAGCTTAATAAAAACACTGAAAAACAAAATGGTCAGAACCATGACCAATATTGAAATAATGACACACTTACACAATATCCATTTGTACAATACTGTATTACAAATCTTGCTCTTCTATTAATATCAAAAACCATTTATGAAAAAATATGTAATATTCTCACGGACAAATACATTTAAAACATAAGTATATCTAAACTCCATTACTGGTACTTTATCTAGAGAAATATGGTTAATTTTCTTTTTTTTTTTAAAGGTGGATATCAAATCTAAGGCCTTGGCCTTGTTTGTGCATGATGGGCAAGCACTCTTATCACTGACATGTAGAATCATTTCATCATTTTAAGTTCTTTCTCCTATATTTTGAGTGTTTCTACCCTACTTCATCAAGTCGAGTTTCTACTCTCTGAAAATAGGGGTCATGGGCCCGCCGGGATGGCTCAGTGGTCTAAAGCGCCTGCGTGGGAAAGCTTGGGCGGCTTCAGGGACTGCGGTTCGATCCCCGGCACCACATGCTGCGCCAGCCCTGCCCTCGGGGCAGGCTGAGCCAGCCATAAAAAATGAATGAATAAGCAAATAAAGGTTCTGAAACAAGAAAAAAATAAATAAATAAAATTTAAAAATTCTTAAAAAAAAAAAAATGAAAATAGGGGTCATGTACTGCTAAGTGTATGCTGAAGATACCTGCCTGGGGTAACTGACTTGATTCAATCAGAAAAACCTGTGTTCAGTACTTTCCCACTTACAAAAAACCAAGTCCTTTTATTTTCCCAACTCCTACGGTATGGTACAATGATTTACTTATAAAGTACGTCATAATGGTGCTAGTGAGATGGTGCAGCAGTCTAAAGCGCCTGCTTAGGAAAAGCCTAGGCAACCGCAGGGACTTTGGTTTGATCCCAGGCACCACAGGCTGCACCAGCCCCAACCCCAAGGCAGGCTGAGCCAGCCATAACATAAATAAAAAGTTAAAAAAGAATGTAACTATCAGCTGAT
>PVJA010008092.1:0-65833 GCA_004027025.1 Myocastor coypus
TCCATCCATCCATCGCCCATCCATCCATCCCCCATCCCCTCATCCCCCATCCATCCATCCATCCATCCATCTGTCCATCCATTCCACTCCACAGTCACTTGAATCTCACTTCTGTTGTCAGATGCTCACCAAGGTGTGAGTCAAAGAAAGCCTTGCCCCTGGCCAGTTACCTCCAGGGTACCTAAGTGATTCCTGTGTCACCAGGGCTGGTGAGTGACCAATGCCAAAGGAGTCTGAGAGCCTTGGGGTCAGAGGAGCTCCCTGGAGCTTCTCACTGTAGGTGGGAGTGAAAGAGAGAAGAAGCTGGGCTCAGTGTGTAGTGGGTAGAGGAGAAGCCCCCTCCTTGCCACACTTAGCACTGGGGTCCAGATGTTCCAGAGTATGTGCAGGATGAGAGAAATGGACCTTGTTGGGGTTGCCCCACACCCCTGCCCTCTAACAAACCTCCAGGAGGACACATGCCCCCTCCCCATACTGAGCTGGGCTGTGGGTAGGCTGAGGGATCTCAGTGCAGAGCTCCACAGTTGTAGGGCCGCAGGCATCGTTGGGTGGTTATGTGCTTGTTTGTGGCTGGGCCTGGCCGGTGTCCTGCCTGCCTACTTCCTGCAGCCTCTGGTCTTATTACCCTGCGCAGGTGGGCCCTCCCTGCTGACCCTGGCATCCCCAGCAGTCCCGAGGGTTCTTCTGCCTATCTGGAGCCCCTTGCTCAGCAGCTGAGGCAGCAGCAGCGTCGGTGCTGCCACAGAGGATGCAGGGAGTCCTGCGTGGGCTGGGCCCGGGCTCCTGTGGTTCGAGCAGCTGCTTCTTAGCTGCCCACTGGTCGTCTCTTCTCCCAACTTCAGCCCCTCCCCTCAGGCAGGGGCTGAGCTCCAGTCCCCTTGATGTCTTCTGTGCAGCTCGCTTGTGGCACAAGAAGTGAGAAGAGGAGGGAGTGAAATGTCCCAGAACTAGCTACACAGGGGGCACGAGGATCCCACTGCCTGCCTGGGCCTCTGCCCGTCCGCACCAGGCAGGAGCAGAGCCCTGGAGATGGGGCAGAGCTTGGCGACCAGGGGCCTGGGGCTGCCTCCTCTAATCCATCTCTCTAAGGACCCACCCCTGGGGCACACGTCCTGCTGCCTTGCCATTGCTGGGTGTCCCAGTGGACACATGCACCATGCGGCCAGGGGCTCCCATTTCTTCTCCAACTGAGTGGTGCAGGAAGCGCTCAGCCTAGCTGCCGGCCATCCCTGCCCTGACCCAGCCCTGCCTCTCTGCATTCTGTTTGTGTCAGCCCATCTGTTCCACCCAAAGGTCTCGTCAGCATGTCCCTTTAAGTACCATATGGCTGGGCTCTGCCTGCAGAAGAGGGAGCGCAGGGGAGAGGTGATCTCCTGGGGCTGGGGTGATCCTGGGGGCTGAGCCTCTTTCACTGTGAGCCTTGGTGATGAAGGAGGCCTAACTAGAGGCTGAAACGGAAGTGACAATGGGAAAAGGCCAAAGCTTGGGGCTCAAGCATGCTCTGGAAGTCCTTGTCCTTCTCCTTTGCCACTTGATGAAGCAGGCCGGGGCCAGGGTGCTGCTGCACAGGACTTGAGGGACATCTAGACCATCAAGAGGCCTAGGGGATAGGGCCACAGAGTTGGTGTCCCCTGCCAGGGCCTGGCCTGGGAAGGGCTGTTGGACCCTGCAGAGTTCCCTGCAACCACAGAGCCAGCTGTGTGGTTGTGATCTGAGCCAGCCCACTTTTACCAAAATGAACACAGAGGCCAGTGGGGTAGGTGACCCCATGGGTGTGGAGTGGCTCTTGGTGTCCCCTGAACCTTATGCCTTGTGAGCCCCCAGGGTTGACTGGGCCTTTGTATGACGGCCTGGAAGCAAAGGTGACAGGTATCACGCATGGTGGTAAGACTGTCAGGTGAGCATGTGGGATGCATGAGCACCGGGGGCCTCATGGGCTGGCTCTGGGGGGAGCAGGATGTCTGGGCATGGCCTCATCCGGCTCCTGCCTCCCTATAGTTTGTGGTGCCTGGAATGCCAGGAGCCAGATGCTAGTCGCGTCACCAAGTCCTGTAGAGTCCCTGCCCCCGCTGCCCTCCTTCAGGTTGCCTCAGTGACCTCAGGATCCCAGGAACTTGCTGCCCACCACTAGCTGCTCTGCCTACAGCCATGTAGAACTTTTTGTCCTTGCTGGGTTTTTACACAGGACTTTTGTGCAGGGATGGCACATGTTCACTGCAAGGAAAAGGAACCTGGAAAAGTACAGAGAAGTAGTGCCTGCCAGGCCCTGGCTGGAGATGGCTTCCCATGGGACTCAGGTACCTTTGACTTGTGCAGAGCCACATGGGCCTGGAGGGCTCTGAGCTAGGCTTGTTGTGGGGGCCCCGTGAGCACCTGTCTGGCTCTTCAGGAGAGGGGTTGAAGGAAGGCCACTGCACCCGGGCCCCAAAGCCTGCATAGGGGCTCACTGACAGGGAAAGACTAGAGATGGGTAGGGGGCAGGTGATAAGCAAGGAAGGAGCAGGGATGGCTCCAGGGGCCTGGCCTGAGAGATAGAAAGAGGAGCTCTCAGATCATAGGGTAGGTGCAGACTTGGGCAGGCCCCTGGCACCCCTGTCATGGGTGCCTTGCCACTGCCAATGAGTGGCTGCTTGGGGTGGGGCAGTCGAGGCCTGGTGGAGTCTAGCTAGCACCAGCAGGGATAGACCAGCTCCTGGACACAGGTTCTTCCCTTTCTGGGGCCAGACCTCAAGTAGCCGAGGGGATAGGGCCACAGAGTTAGTGTCCCTGGGCCAGCTTCTCTGCCCTGGCACCAACCCCTCCTCACCCTATCACTGCTGTGCCTGGGCCTCCACTCTCATCAGAGATGACCCAAAGCACCACCCTCTCTAGCCTAGCGGAGATCAACATGGGGCCAGGTAACCTGGAACATGGCAGCCAGCAGAGCTGGCAGAGGGTGGAGCCCAGGCTTTGCAGGGGAATGCCAGTAGCCCGTGGGACTGGGAGCGGTGCCCTGGCCAGCTCCCTTTGGTTCAGTCCTTACCTGTGTGCTGTGTGACAGAGCCTCCCGTGGTGTGCCTGCCACATGGAGCTGGGGACCGAGGAGTGATCAGATAGGGGAGCCACTGCAGAGCTGCAGGGTGGACACAAGCAGCCCAGAGAAGGTCTTGTGGTCCGGGAAGGACTCCACGTGTGGGCTGTGCTTGTGGTAACGTGGTGCAGCACTTGTGGGTAAGCAGGAGGCTGGCACGGCGCTGATGTAGTGTGTCTCCCAGGGTAGCCTCTCCTCAACCCCTGCCCATGATGTCCTGGGAACCAGGGGCAGTGGGAGTGCAGCCTCGAGGGTGGGGTCCTGTCCATTCTTGCCTGACAGCTTTCCTGTCCTGGCCTCGGTGTCCTCACTGTGGGAGCCACGGAGCTGAGCCCCACTCTGAGCTCCACTGCTCTGCACTTACTCGAGGGCCTGGAACAGGCATGGGGCAACCTCTCTAAGTGGGGCACAGCATTCCCAAGGGACTCCGTCACCTTGCCCAGATCTCATTTAGGCCTCAAGGGACAGTGAGCCTCTGGAGAGGCAACTTCTAGAACTGTGGGCTGTGGGGTGCCACTTCCTGCCGACAAACAAGGTCCTGGCTCCCTGAGCCCCTGTCCTCCACTAGGAACGTCTCCTGTGTAGTCCAAATGTCTGAACCAGGCCTGGGCTTCAAGCTCAGGAATTTCCCCGGCTGAGGGTCTCCATTCTTTTCGTCCTAAAGGGCCTGAAAAGCCTGACAGGTGCAGAGGGGGCAGCGATGCCCTGGTCCAGAGCCTCTGGCTACCTTCTCAGCTCAGCCACAGCTAGTGTGCCCAGGCCCCCGTGGGTGCAGGGGAGGTGTTGCAAGCAAATTGGATTTTACACTTCCAGGCTGCAGGTGTGAGGAGCAAGTGCTGGGCAGTGAGGGCGGCCGTAGGACAAAAGGCCTCTGGGGGGAGGAGCTGCGGAGGAGGGGGGGGAAGGGGAGGGGGAGGAGCAGGGCAGGTGCAGGGGCTGGGCAGGGGCAGTCAGCCTCGTCAGGCAGATAGCTTAGGGCCCAGAAGAAGCTGCTTGGCCGGATGCTACCCACAGTTTACAAACGGCAGTCCAGTCTCGTCTGTGAGAGGGAGAGAGGACAGGGGATGATGTCCCGCCCTGGGGTGGGATGCATGAGGTCCCTCCCTGGTCTGTTGCCCTGAGCATCACCCCCCATGCTGAAGCTGACTGCCTGGGCCCTGACCCATCAGCACCTCTGATATGCAGGTGCCAGGTGAGGAGTTCAGGCCAGGGCAGGAGGGGGGCCTTCCAGAGAGTGCTGACTTTGGTCAGCTGGACTCAGCCCCCCGCTCTTAGAACCAAGGCATCAGGGTGACCTTCAGGTTCCACTGTCTGGGACAGCCAGAGGCTCAGAGCTGTGCAGCTGTCTCGCCATGCCAGGAAGGCCCACAGAGGGGGCAGGGCATTGGATATGGGGTCAGCCCGGGCCAGCAACTAATATGAGAGGTACGCACCACAATGTGTCCTAAGGAGCCAGCAGGTCAGGTGGAGGAACCTCGCTAGTGCCCGCCCCCCGATCCCTTCTGCTTAGGCAGCTGAGAGCCGGAAAGAGCAGGCTTGCCTGAGGTCACACAGCAAGTTGGTCACACAGCAGAGCTGGCCAGATGTGAAGGTTGGGGAGCAAGGGCCAGGATTTCTGCGTGCTCCTTCTAGGGAGCTGACGTGGGACAGGCGCGTGTGGTAGCACACAGTAGGCCAACAACGTAATGTCTTGAATTGCACCTTCACGTTGAATGTCTGTGCAAGAGCCTGTAGACCCCCTACGTCCCCATTTCTGACTCCTCAGACCCATCTCTCTGTGAGCCCCTGAGCTGGCTGTGGGTGGTGGAGGTACCGGAAGTCTGCAACCCTGCCCTAAGCCCTGGCCTCTCCCCTCTCTGTGGCCCAGTGTCCTTGTCTGTAGAGCAGAAGATAGCCCAGGAAGGTGAGATGAGATAGGCCTGTGCATCAGAAGACCCCCGTGGAGCTGACTTGTTGAGGAGCCACTCCCTGAGAGGTCCCTGCTGTCCAGGGGCAGGGATGTGGCATCTCCTCCCGGGCCTTTTCCAGCCTGGGCTGATGTGGGACCCAAGGGAACCGGCTGCTTGGGCTTTTTTGCTCTGAGCTTTTCCCTCAGGGCCATGGGCCCCTCCTGTAGCCACTGGCTGGGCTCTCCACCTGCCTGACGGTGGTGGGTCTGAGGGGATGAGCTGAGCTGAGGAGGTTCATGGGTGAACAGTCACTCTCGTGAGAGCCAGGAGGTGTGTGTGTGGGGGGGGGCGGGGCAAAGACACTGGAAGGGAAGTGAGGGTCTAGGTGGAGTCAGAAGTCCAGCATTCATCTTGGGACAGCATTCATCCTCCCCTGCCAGCCTGGGACTTTGCCTCGGGCAGGCACCCTGGTTGAGATTGCCCTACATGCCGGTTACTGTGCTAGGACAGAGCCAGGCCTACCCAGCCCCCAGCTGCTCTTCCTCAGCCTGCCCTTTCCACTCACCCCTCTGCCTATACTGCTATCTGTGCCAGGGGTGATAGCAGCCTGGCATCCACTGGGAGTCACCCAACATCTACTGCTCCTACTCTCAGTTCACTGCCCAGCGAGGACCTCAGAGGACTCCTCCGTGGATTCTGCTCCCTCCACTCAGTCTGTCCCCACCTCCATAGCCACTGTCCCATCACAGCCTTGCCTACCTGCACAGCCATCCCTGCCAGCATCCTGCCTCTGGACTGCCGACCATGGCAGCCTATTGGTACTCCAGGGTGTCTTTTTCCACCAGCCCTGCCTTCAACCTATGCTAGAAGCTTCTTTGGGAAGAATAATGGCCCAGCTCAAGTGGGCTGTTCGGGTCATGGAAGCCCACCCTGGCTGACCTCAGGGAGCAGGAATTACCTGAGGGTTGCGGAGAAGCAAAACTGGACACGGGCTTGATGGCGTGAGTCGGCTCAGGTCATGTTCAGTCCCACAGCCCTAGACTGTCATGTTGGGATGGAGAACAGAGGTAGAAAACTTAGAATTATTAAGTATACAGCAAAGAAGGGAAGTATACAAATCATCGCTAATTCAGCAAGCCCAGCTGGGTAATAAGGTGGCACCTAAGCACAAAGGTTGAAGCAGTGACGGCACTGAATGTGCTGCTTGGTCTGCACACATGGGGCGGCACCACGCGAACCGCGTTTCTGTTCTCCTTGGTGTCACCTGCAGTGGCTCAGAGTTGGGACCAAGACACTAGGTGGTGGCTCTTGGAGTCCATGTGGGCTGGGCTTCCTGGCAACCAGGGCCAGTGTTCCAAAGGACAACCAAGCAGTACCTGCCTGCGCCTCAGCCTAGTCTCTGACATCCCTTGGCTCCACCTGCTCTCTGCTTTGGGTTGCAGCAGTCACTGTGCCTCTAGGCTCAAGGGGGAAAGAGGCAGGGCTGTTTGGGAAAGCAGAGCCCACCCGAGTCCTGTCTCTCACCTCAGCGCCTTGAGAGCTCCTCTGCTGGTGGGCGCTCTTCCGCCAGCCAGCTGCCCTAGGAACCGCCGGGCCTTCCCACTCTCTCATGCCCCCTGGCCAGGCCCATTACCTCTAGCAGTCAGGTTAGAGGGCCCGTCTGGCCCCTGCCTTCATGGCCTTCTGCCTATGAACTCTGTGGTGCTGGCAGGTGGCTGTCTCAGCCCTGGTGGCTGAGCTGGGGGACCCTTCCTCCTGGACCTGATTTACAAGCCCAGCAATGGGCACACTGTGAACTGGGGAACACAAGTCTGGTGAACTTCGACCGTGGGAGGGGCTCATCGGTTCCCAGCACACATCTAGCCTATAGGACATGTTTTCCTTGAGGCATTGCTCTCAGCAGGGGTTTCAGAGGCCTTTCCAGGTGCCAGACCAGGTGAGACACTTATGCATTGACTCTGCTCTGCCTCTGATGATGAAGTGGTTTTTGGTTGGAAGATAAGAAAGGGTGTGGAGTCTCAGGTCCAAATGGTCTTGTAGAGGGAAATGGCTGTCTGTCCCCAATAGCTTAGGAACTGTTCTCAGTCTTCTACAACTGTTGATTATTTCTCTTTCTCTCATTTATCCAGCTGGTTGTCCCTTACCCATTTATCATTCACCCACTTTCCATCCATCCATCCATCCATCCATCCATCCATCCATCCCTCTCTCATTCCCTCCATCTACCCCTCCGTCCCTCCCTCTCTCCATTTCCATCCATCCCTCCATCCTTCCATCCCTTCATCCCTCCATCCTTTCCTCTACCCTCCCTCCATCTCTGTTTCCTAAGGCCCCACCTACCTGGCCTGATTCAGAAAGGAAAGCAGGACTTGTGCCCCCAGAAGCTCTCTGGATGATGAGCACGCATACATGGGAACAGAGGGGCCGCATTTACCACGGGAGTGACATGCTTGAGGTCAGGCAGCCGTGAGCTCAGGGAGACTCCCCTGGGGAAGACCCTGGCTTGTAGGGAGGGAGGAAGTGGAGACCTCCCTCCAGTGGCAGCAGCCAGGGGTCCAGAGCCAACTTTGGTTTAATATTTCAATTTTCCCTCTAACCAAATCCTTGCTCCCTTCCCCCTTGAGTTTCCAATTTAAATACTCAAATTGTTTACTCACTGAAATCTATTGACAAGGGACCAGCTTGTATTTGTGATTCAATTGACTACGATACACTGTATTACAATTACAGCTCCAATGGATTTCTTTTTAATTTATTTTTCTCTTAATGTTCTCATCTGCCAGTAATTCTGAGACTAATTGTCCTCCTGCTCATCCTTATTGGCCCAGAGAAGGATAACGGATTGCCATGGCTCCCAGAGAGCTTCCTGTGCCTGGGAGGTGCCCGGTCACCTGCCTTCTCAGCATCCACCTTCCTTCGTCGTCCCTTGCAGCAGCCCAAGTGTGGACCTGAGTCTTCCCAGGCAGGTTGCACTGTCCATGTTCAGGTCCTGAGGGCTGTAAGGCCCTGCCCAAGGCTGCTGTGGGGGAGTCCCCGCTGGGGGAGCTGGCTGAGGCCCCAGGACGTTCTCACTGTCTGGACTGTGGGTTCCTGAACAAACTCTTCTCTCTGCACCTCAGTTTTCGGGTTGAGGAGATGAGCTGAGGGTTCACTGCAGCTGCCACATTCTTCAGCTACGCCCAAGGCGTGGGGGACACTGGTCCGCCTTCATCAGTCCCCAGCTGTTCACCATTTCTCTCTGGGCCACTCTGTCCCTTAGCCATCACCTCATCTCCAGGTTTCTGCCTCGTCATACTGGGAGAGCATAACAGTGACCTGAGGGACCCCCACAGCATGGCCCTGGGATGTGGGTTTCAGACGCTCTCTCCTCTGGTCTTTCCACCAATATCCCCACCCTTGACCTAAAATTATGGCTGTCCATGCTGAAGTGTGTTTCCCCCGTGTTCCCTGAGGTTGGCTCTGCCAGGCAGCAGACTACTTGGGCTTGCAGCTGAGTGTTTGTACCAGCACCCTTCACGGGGAACCTCTAGGCTCAGAGGGCCCAGTACACGGGCTAGTGCCCACTGATGGGTGCTCTGGGGATCACTGGAACTTGTGTGGGTGGGGGGTTGCATGGCAATGGAGGTTCCTCTTTGGGTCAAGGCCCCTGCCAAAGGCACCTCCCACCCTGGCACCTGGGAGGAGTCTTGTGAACAGTGGACTCCCGTGTGTCTCTCCCTGTACCTTGGGACCTGCCCTAGTGGATAGCCAGTGCCAGAGTCCCAGGGAGGCAGCAAACAGCCCCGTGGATCCAGACGATGCATAGCGTGGCCATGCAAACCCTTGAGGACGAGGACCCTCTAGCATCCAGAGGGTGCCCCAGGAGAGTGTAAGATGCATGCATGTTCTGTGTGTCTGTGGCTCTGTGTGCAGAGGCATGTCTCTGGTCTAATGTCTGTGTGCACATGAATGTGTGTGCCCATACGTGGACATGGTGAAGCAACTCTCTAAGTAAGGGTTTCCTGGCTCAGGGCCCCCACTCTAGTGTCTGTGAGCTCTAGCCTTGCATATCCTTCTCTAGGCCTCAGTTTCTCATTTATGGGGTGGGGTGAGGATGAGAGATGTCTGTTTGGCCTTTACATGTGGCAGAGGCCACCGGCCTGCCTGTGCGGTCAGCCTCACAGAGGGAGGGACCGTGTGCTCCCTTTGACTGTGGAGCACGTGGGGGATGGGCAGCTGGCTCACTGGGGCCCTCAGGGCTTCTGTCTCTCACAGCCTACGCGTCCCACTCCCAGGTGTGTGTGTGGAGACTACTGCCTCCAAGGCCTCCAAGTGGATTTATCTGGTGGCCTCAGGAATAGACGTGCCTATACATTAAGTACCTGTGGAAATGTGGCCGATAACTGTGCTTGGTGTCACCTCTGCCTGAAAATCTCTGGAACAATGGTGATTGTTCTGCTGTTCTGAGACACTGATCCTCACAGAGGTGGAGAAGCCATTTCTATTATGGCTGTCAGCTTAGAGGAAAGGAGAAACAGTAATGGGGTAAAAGAAGGAGGTGGAGCTGGGTGGGGGGAGCTCTGCAGGAGTCCAGAGTCTGTGGGGTTAGAGGGGCGTCTAGCCTGTGGACCTGGCCCCACTGGAACTATGACAATGAGACCAGCCAGGGTGGAGACCATAATGGGAGGCCAGCTGACCCTGTGCCCTAGAGGACAGAGGCCTCCAAGACACCAGCCACCACTGAGTGGGAACAGTCTTGTCCTTGCCTGTAGGCGAGCCAGCAAGCAGAAGTTGTGCCAGGCTGGGTGAGAACAAAACCATCTCACGTGCGGCGCTCCCTATGGCCCTTGGCTGCTGAGCCTCTGTATGTCTGTAGCTCTACCTCTGCAGAGGGCCAGGTCACCCATTTATTCTGGGCTCAGGTCCAGGGCTACATCTGCCTGGTAGCTCGGTCCTGAGAACTTCAGGTTCCTTGTGTGTACCACGACCTAACTAAGCACACCTCTCCTGCCATGCTTGAGCAGTCACTGCCTGGGAATCTGTGCAAGTACCTGGGAAGCACAACGCGTTTCTCTCTGCATGGCCAGTGTGGTCCACTGGGATGCACAACATGGGCTAGTGCCGCCTAGCATGGAAATTGGGTTCACCGCCCAGCCCCTGTGGAGACGCACTGCGTTCTCCTTCTGGTGGCTTCCCTGCTTCCGCAGGCGGCCCCCTAGCCCTTGCTTTGGTGGAGGAATGGGTCCTAGCAGTCAGGGTACAGCGAGATGCCTAGGAGGCTGAGTTCATTTATTTGCTAGGTGTTGTGTGTGTGGTGTCCCGGATGCATTGGTCTCTCGGGTGACAGTGGGTAATGAATCGGAAACAGACTTACTTGTCAATGGGCTAAGTATTGGGATGCAGTCTGGCTGGGTATTGGCCTGAAGGCCGTGGAGCCTGGGAGCTATGTGGACTTGGCCCTTCATGCTGCTCATCACGGCCACAGAATGGGCACTGGACTGGGTGGGGAGGTGGGCAGTGTTGAGCTGGTGATCTGTGGTCTGCTCTTCAGTGGGCCTATTGGTGGTGGGCCTAGGAGTATGGGGAGGGGGTAGTGGTGAGGAGCCCAGGAGAGGCAGTGTAGGAGGAATCCAGTGTAAGAGTTCTCCTGTGTGATGACCTGCTAAAGGGACAGGATCAAGGCCATGGTCCAGTGCAGGAGGGCTGCCTGTCCCAGGGCCTTACCCAGGATCATATGAGTCTTCTCCAATAACCTCCACTCCTTGGGAATCAGATGCCATCTTCATCCCATCACAGCCAGAATAAGCCATACTCAGAGAAGGTAAGGGACTTGTCCAGTGTCACATAGCTGAGGGTCAGATAAAGGCTTTGTGCCCCTCCGTTCTTGCCAGTTCTCAGGAACTGGGCATGCGTATGTTAGGTTCTGATTAGCCATGAGCAGGCTTATGGCTTTAGTTTCCAGAGGGCCAGAGCAAGAGAGAAGCCCACTTAAGAGGCCAGCAAGAAGGGAAGGAGCTGTGCTCTGACTTGCCGGCAGGACACAGGGCAGTGGACTTGAACTCTGTGACCTGGAGCTGGATCTGGGGGCATGCAGAGGATCACTGCACACAGCAGGCTTTCTTTGTCCAAAGAGAAACTCCCTAGGGACAGGGAACCTTTCTTCAGAGGCGCAGAGCTGAGCCCAGGCCCGGAGAGCAGGCGGCCTGGAGACCAGGCTGAGTGGACAGAGATATGTGCACCAAGGGGAAGTCACCATCTCAGGACCAAGATGCACTGAGTGTCATTTGAAGGCTCAGTGCTCAGCCTATGACCAGAGTCTGGGCCTAGTGTGTAAGGCCCAGAGAAGGGGCTCAGTGTGGGGCCAGGATCAGTGCTTAGTGTGTAATCAGGATCCAGGGTCAGTCTATCTATGATGAGGGCTCAGAGGAGAACACTTAGAACGAGATGTCCTGGCCACATAAGATTGCCTCCTGCCTCCCATTCCTTTGTTCTACCTCTGAGCCAAGTATTAGATCGGGACTGCTGAGTTGTGCAGAGGCTTAACCCCCGCCTTCCTGCTGAGGGTCTGTATTGCTAAGATCCCCCTGAGAATCTTCAGGAGCTCCTGAGGGATGGTGGGAGGAGGGGGGACCCATTTATCTCTATTTACGCCTCTCCCTACAGCTCCACCACCTTCTCTGTAGTCTTTATGGGGTTCAATTATTGTATCTTCAATTGATATGAGTGATTTCAATGGCTCTTAATGTTCCATACTAAATCTCCTGTGTAAAATATCTTTAACATTCCACATAAAACACCTAGTCACTGCTGCTGCGAAGCCCCAGGGCCCGTTCCAGGGTTCCAGGGCTTGGTGAGCAGTGTCGCTTGGGCCAAGTGTGGGCAGGATGGATCCCTGGGAGCTGAAGCTGTGACGGGAATGGAGATGCAGTTGCAGGTGAGGACTGCCCCACCGCACGAGTGTCCTTGGTTTTGCTGTGGCAAGTGCCTGCCAGTTGATGACGTAGCACCCTATACGCCGATTTCTTGCAGTGTTAGAGATCTACAGTGGCCTTCAGAGGTCCTCGCAGCCTGATGCTGGAGTCACCTGTGCAGTTCTGCTCGAGGCTCCGTTCTTCCTGTCCTGCCTCTTCTTCAAGTGTCCTCTCCTGGATCCCTGCTTCTTTGTTTCACCCTGGATGGTCCAGCATAGTCCTTGTCACCAGGTCCCTCCTGGTGTAAGGGGTCACATTCACAACCCCAAGAAAACTGTCAGGACTCCGTCTCATGGCCAGGGAAGACAACAGCTGGCAAAGGGCCCTGTCCTCACCATGTCCGTGACACAAGTGTCATCCCCTGCTCTCCACAGCACAGCCATGCAATCTCACGCCAGCCACCGTAAGCCTCCTGGAAATATCCCTCACAGGGCTGCAGGCAGTCGGCATCATGAGGGAAGCATTCTGTGGCACCATGACCTCTTCCTGAATGTCACTCAGTCATCCCTATCCTGCAGAAGCCCTGCAGCCTGGAGGGATCCCAGGAGCAGAACCAGGGCCTCAGCTGGCATCCAGGCCAGACCAGGCTCTTGCTTCACCCCCAGGCTGCCGGCCAGATGCGGCACGCACTGCCACCCCGAGGCCTCAGCCTCAGTGATCAAGTTCCCTCCCATGCCAATTCTCTGGTTTCCTTCTTCTGCCAAACTCCTGTTCCTGCTCTGAGAGGGAGCCCTGAGGCCTCTCTTGAAGTGGCCCTGATGGCACTCCTCAGCATCTTCCTCTACCCACCAGGCAGGGACAGTTGGTGCCACTTGTCTGGTCCCCCACCATTCAGGGCCGTGGTCATTCCCCGTGGGGCCTGCACACCACTCATGAAGTTCTCACTCTGCTTGCTACTACCACGGAATGGAGGCCTCCATCACCTCTCTGTGCTTGGGCGGTGGGTGGCTCCAGGACTTCCTGAATGCAGAAAGAGGGGAGAGTGTGCCCTGGGTGCCAGAAGCTTCCTAAACAGGGGTAGGGGTGGCTATGCTGAAAGCTTGGAGCTCAGGGACGGGCACTTCCTCCTAGGTGGAAGGCATGGGTTAAAATCCCTGTCTTCCCGATGGCCGTGGGGTGCTGAGAGCAAAGGCTCAAGCTCCAGATGATTCCCTTGTCCCTTCATGCTTGGCCTTGCTACCGAAGATGTCACTGTTGAGAGGAATGGAGCAGCTGTGGGAGTTACGCGGGAGGCCTTGCCTGAGAGGGAGCCAGTTGTGGAGGAAGGCGGGAAGAGGGAAGAGAAGGGAGGAGGGGGAGGATGGATGGTGGGAGAAGGGCGGCTGTGGGAAACCCAGCGGGAGAGTGGTGAGGAGGATTTCCTCAGGTGTCCTGAAGTGCCAGGGGACTGTGGCTTAAGGCCACCCCAGCTGCGGCTTGCCAAGCACAGAGTTCACACAAGGCAGCTCTGCACGTGCATGCTGGGCTGGGCTTGCTGCGTGCTCCTCGTGACTGGTCCTCCTCACCCAGGTCAGTGTTGGTGGCTGGGGACTCCTCATGAGCCCTGTGGTTTACGGTACTCTTCTGCCCCATCCGCCTCACCCCTGGGCAGACGGCGCTGAGATGCCTCCCATCTTGGCCTCTGGCGTGGCCTGGCATGGCGTCTCAGCCATGTGCTCGCCACAACCTGTGCTGCACACCAGACCGTGTGGCAGGGTCTGTTCCACGTGGGCCGGGCAAGCTCTTTGAGCCCCGCCTACGTGCCTGCCACTGGGGCTCCTGAGGGCCTAGGGTAGACATCCTGTCACAGGAGAACAGAGACCACGCAGGCCGGGGGAGCCCACGGTGGCTCCTGTGTGTTTTGCAGCCCCACACAGCTGTGCTGTGCACGCGAGTTAGACCAGCACGGTATCCCTGGGACCTTGGGTAGTTTTGTGCAGGTGCTGAGAGTGGGGGTGAGCTGTGATTGGTGAGTGAGGCAGCCATGAGGTGGGATTCCGCCCATCCCCTGGGGATCCCTAGTGATACAAGCTCTGGACTAGGGCCCCACCGTGTGATGCCTTGAGGGCACAGCTTGGCATGTGTGACCTCGTGTCCACACAGATTGTCCACTGAGGTGGCTAGGCAGTGCAGGAGCCTAGTGTATGGCCCAGAGAGGTCAGTCCACTTCCCTGGGCCACAGGGCTTATCAGGCCAGAGTTCACAGTGCTTATAGGGGGCCCATCATATATATATTTTTTAAATTTAAGTATTTGGTATAAGTTCTCACTACAAAGCTCAGATTCATAGTGATCTTCCTATTTCAGCCTCCCAGTGCCTACACCATGCTCAGACTCTGTGCCAGCTTAGCCAGCCCAGGGGTGGGGCTGTTGCATCATGGGGTGCTGGGGATCGAACCTGCGTCCTTGCGCTTGCCAGTCAGGTGCTTAAACCACCAAGCTATCTCCCCAGCCCTACCATATTCTTGGAGATGGTCAAGATGGACATGGGCAGCAATATCTGTTCCTGCCTTGGCTGGTACCAGCCATTAAGGTCCTAGCTCCCAAGGCAGCAGCCAATGGGCAATAGGAAGAGACCACCCCATGGGTGGCCTAGGCCTCCCAGAAGTCCTGAAAATATGTTCAGGAGCTAGAAACAAAACAGCGACCAGTAGCAGGTTGGCAGGATGTTGGCAAAGGGCAGTGGGGTCTGAGGCTTCTCCCTATGGAGCTCTTGCCTCTTGGCTGGATCTGTCCATGCCAGCTGAGGCAGGGGTCTCCTGGGGCTGAGGTCACACGGGGCAGCGATGTCCACTCAGCCCTGTCCTGGGCAGCAGCATTTCAATTAATCACAGCCAAAATGAAATACAATAAATCAGAACAAAACAATGATCAATAAGGAATGATTTCTCATCTCTGACATGGAGCAGCTCCTCTGTGTGTGCCGTGGACTTACACCGTGGTTCAGGGTGGCAGCCACACCTGCTTTAGTCACTGCTAACCCTAACCCTGCGCTCATCTGGGGAGCCCCTGGCCTTAGCTTCCAGCCCCGCCACCACTACCGTGAACCTGCTTCCTGGGATCTCTGAGGTACAAAACTGTGGTAAAATAATTGACCAAGACAGAAACACCATCCAGGAAAGTTTAATAGTTAGGCTGCTAAGGAAGCCAGCGAGACAGAGGGGGTTCTGAGCCCAGGAGCAAGCCGGGCGGTGCTGTCTGTAAGGGGGAAGGGCGGCTGCAGGAGGGGAGCGGCTGGCTGTGGTCCTTGCCTGGGAAAAGCAAGGGCCCTTCTCAGAGACCTTGGGGCCGTGAGGCTGTAGATCAAAGACCATGGGAAAGCAAGTCCAGGAGGCTGGGGTAGGACCAGGTGGCCTTTGTCTTCTCTGTGGAGCTGGCGTGCTTAGAAAGAGGTTGGATGTCGGGGCTAGGGTGACCACGGTCACGGTCGTGCTTGTTAGGGAAGCAGTGCTAATGGCTGTTTTCCTGTACGTTCCTGGAACAGCTCATTTTGAAGCAGAGAATGTGACTCTGATGCATAGACAAGCGGGGCCGAAATGACCTCTCCCTGATCACCACGCCCCCACAGTCCTGCTGCTGTGGTTGCTCTCGCTGCCCTAACTGCATCCTAGCAGCCTCTGGGCACAGTCACATGCCTGAGTCCAGCCCTCTGCCAGCACCCCATGTGCTGCAGGGCCGGGTGAGGGAGATGGGGAGGACACTGAGCTCAGAGGCTGCACCTGTGCCCTTTGGGTCTCTCAGAGACGTCTGGGTGTGATGGGTCCCCACCACCCCTGACTCTGTGCCCCTGGACACACAGAGTGGGCTGAGCTGGGCTGAGGGCACTGGGTGCCGGTACCCAGCCCTGACGGTGTCCTGTACGCTCTGCCCATCCAGGTCGAGGGCATCCCTCACCATATGTTCCACACCGCCCTCGAGGCTCCTGGCCCACTGGCAAATCTCTGCCTTCCCAGGGCCGGCAGAACCCAGGGGTCCTCCTGCTCTGTCCCCCCTATCCCACACTGTCTGGTCCTCTAACCCTGTGCTGCAATGAGGGAGGGCCCTGATGGGGGCTCTGTCCTGCTCAGCTGTCCCCCTGTGACCCTTCTGCCTGGGTCCTGGAAGCATCTAGTGCTCCTGGCCCCCACTCACCCTGCCCTCACCCACCCCAGCATCTGGGAGCCTTTTGCAGTAGCATCTCTGCTGAGGAGCTCCAAGAGGGCTCACGACCATCACCTGGCACTGCCCCACAGAGCACTTGGCACAGGCCGCATAAGCACGGCCAGTGCCGCCATCTGGACCCTGAAGTCGGTGCCCACCTGTCCTCAGGAGGTGAATGTCCTGTGCACTGGCCCATTTTGAATGTCTCTTCCTGGACTCCATCCTCCCTGTTGCCACCGAGGGTGGCAGCTGGCCCATGAGCCCCCAGGGTCCCACACTCCCCATTGTTCCTCTCAGATGGGACCTTTTGGCCTTTCCACTTGCTCAAGGGCTCCAGACCTCATCTTTGGGCAGAGGTGAGAAGCATGGGCCTCCCTGGGACCTGAGAGCGCCCAGGTACAGGGGTCAGGGGGCATCCAGTTGGGATTCAGATACTGGAGCAGGAAGATGGCCCTGGAGGTCAGGGCAGTGTGGGCCTCTGTTCCAACCTGGCAGTGCAAGAATCTCCTGGGAGGGTGGCTGTTCCCCACCATGGGGAAAGCTCCAGCAAGGCAGGGAAAGGTGCTCAGGTCCCTGGTGGGGCCTTTGGCAAGGTCACATGGTATTACAGTTAAAACTTCCAGGGCCCGCTAGTCACTGCTGTCCCGCAGCTTTCGGAAGGTGGATCATGGGGCTATTTCCTGGGATGGATGGAATGACCAAGTGGTCATACGAGATGGCTTCACTGGGAGGCAGTGGGCACTTAGGGTTGTGGAGCCCAGTGAAGGAAGCAGGTCAGTGGGAGGAGCCTTTAGGGACTGCATCTTGTCCCCTGCCCCTTCCTCTCTGGTTACCTCACCTTCCTTCTTCCTGACCACTGAGAAGGGAAGAGCTTGCCCCGCCACACCCTTCTGCTGTGTGTCTGCCTCACCTCGGGCCTAAAAGCAAGTGACTGAAATGGCGAGTCAAAATAACCTTGCCCTCACCCAAGGTGTCTAGGCCACGGATCTTGTCCCGGGGACAGAATGAAGGCCAGCACATGGAGAATGGCTGGTACTTGACCATTTGACCTGCAAACCCAGCGGTTTCCTAAGGTGTGACTCAGAATGCCCCACACTGGTAGGGGCTTGGGCACCCTTTGTCAATGTGCAGCAGATTGAGGCAAAGCCTTTTGGAGGATGGGAGAGCCAGCCTCTAGTATGAACCCTCTGTGGGCCGGGACACAATGGCAGATGAGAGGGTGTAGCCAGGCACAAGATGGCAGGGCCTGGCTCGGCCTGAGCAGCGAGTGCTGGTGGGGCAGAGGTTGTGGAGCCAGTGCCCCCCCGCCTCTGCCCTGTTAACTCAGCAGCCACACTCAGAGCATCAGAGTCCGGGTGTCCCCCAAGGATCCTGGTGCCCTCATCTTCCCTGTGCTTCCTCTGCCCCTGGACTCACAGAGAGAGGTGAGCTGGGCCAAGGTCACCAGATGCCAGGACTCACTGCTGATAGTATCCCTTGTGCCCTCCCCACCCAGGGGGAGGGCAAGCTCTGTGTGGAGGGGCAGGACAGGAGCTCTGGCTTGCCTGCTGGGCTGGTCTTAGCCTCTGTCCCTGACATGAGGGTCCTCCTACATGGACATATTGCCAGTGCAAGAAAAACCAACCAGAAAGTTTAAAAACTCTTAGAGAAAATACAGCCCCTCCCCCCAGGCCTTCTTCCTTTAAATAGACCAAAACATGGTAATTTATGAAGAACTCTAGCCATGCATTACACATTTTTAAATTCTTATGCTAACAAAGTGACATTGGCTCTATAAATGGCATAGGAATAAGTATTCCATTTGTTCCTCTTTCTGAATGGCTCCTGCCCCCTGCCCTCCTCCCCCTTGGGGTTCTGACTGGACTTGGGCTTCATGCCAACAGGACAGGGGCCAGTGCCGCTACATAGCAGAAGGCAAGGACCCTCAGAAGCAGTCCTGACCCTGCCACTGTGGGCCTTCCCTGGGTGCCTAAGGTCCTCTGGTGTGTGCGGGCTGGTGAGAGTCCTTGTGTTGGGCCTTGCTGTCACCTCCTCTGTCTCTCATGCCTAATTGTCCATGTGAGCCTAGCGGATTCCTTCCCCTCCACCAAGTATTCTGCATCTCTGTGTTTCTACTCAAAGTGCCCTTGACCCGTCCTTTGAGTAACTGATGGGCTCCTATGCATCCTTCAAACCCAGCTCAAGGGTCCTTTCCCCTGAAATTCCCTGCAAGTGAGTTGACAGTATGTTATCATTAAGTAGGTTTTGCTTGTCCCTCTCAGACCCAAACAGATAACTCATGCTGCCAGATCAGTAGGAACTCATAGATGTGGGAGTGCAGAGGGGCTGTAAGAGGAAGAGCGAGAGGTCCTGTCAGGCAGGCAACTCCAGCAGACAGAAGGAGAAGCTGTAGCCTGAGTGTGCGGAGGCTGGGTATTCAGGAAGAGCTGGAAGCCCGGCATGGTGAGCACAGAGGAGATCACGCATGGGCTGCCTGTCACCACCTAGAAGGTGCTTTTCATGGCCAGGAGCAACATCCCTGCCTGTGGGAGCCCTCCCTGGGCCCTGGGCTCATAACATGATGAGGAAAGATCCATGTGGCCTCAGGCAGTACTTACAGTGGGTAGCTCTGGGTGAGGGGAGGTAGCCTGGATCAGCCCCCGCCTGCCTCTTGCTGACCAGAGCATGAGCTGGGCTGGCCCTCATGGAGCCTGAGCTGCCAGGGTACCAGGTGTCAGAGGTCCCTCGCATGTGGAAGCCGCTCCAAGCTTGTGTTTTTGTGTCCATGGCATCTGACATCTCAGCGTGGGATTCTTGGCTTCTAGTCTGAATGAAGGCTGGAACTGTTGGGACCCAAATGGCCCCTGCCCTGGGCCACGGTAGTCCCTTTGACCACAGGCAGCTGAGTGGAGATTCTGAATTTGGGGTTAAGGATACAGGGGGCCCAAGACCTCTAGCTAGGATTCACTGGCCAGAGAGAGAGGTCCTGCCTAGAGCCTAGCATAATGGGCAGTGGCCTTTGTCTGCAGATCATGTGTGTGTACATGGGGAGTACTGTAGGGGGGACACAGGCAGGACACATCCCCTGCCCTGCTTCCTGAAAGTACAGGGGACTGAAGGTTGTGGGGTGAGGGATTAGATAAATGATGGTGTTTTGTGGGCTCAGTTCCCCAAGCAAACCTGGCACATGTGGGCAGTAAACACAGGATGCTACCTGTCCTGGGGGTATGGGGGGCTCCTTGCCAGGTCTGCCCTGAGCCTTCTGTGCGTTTCCTGGCTTTACCCTGCCTGCTGGTGCTGCCCGGAGTGAGGTGGAATAGTGGCTAGGGTTGGCAGCCTTTCTGGGCCCTAAGCCTGGCCATCTTGCTTCCTGGTCTCCATCCTCAGTTCAGCTCTGTCTCTGCACAAATGATATTATTTACTTGCCACAAATGCTCCTTCTCCTCTGAGACCCTGAAGAGCCCTGGCAAACAGGCTGCCCCAGGTCCCAGCAGAGTGCTGGCCCAGTCCCCTGGAGACATGTAGTGGGTGTACCGCACCCAGGCAGGAGCAGATGGAGGCCGGGCAGGGAGGTGGTGAGTAGGAGGCATGGACAGATCAGGATGCCCCTGGGCCCCAGGCAGTCCTGTTTTGGGTGCCCCTGCAGGAAGCCCCAGGTGTATGAGGACATGAAATTCCCAGCTCAATTTTCCCTTAGCATCTGAATGAGTCTCCGAGGTCACGGCTCAGATGGCTCTGAAACCTTCCTAATGATAGAGACTAACGCTCCAGTCGCCACAGTCCGTGATGACTTATATCCTCTAGAGAACTGACCTCCCCAGCCTACTGCGCTGTGGGAGCCCCTGCCCCAGCCAGCAGTCTCTGGAGGTCCTGGGCCCCTACAGACTCTGCTGGGCCCCACCATCTGGCCCTAACCCTGGCTTGTGCTCCTGGAACACATGGACTGTGACTGGCCCTGGCCCTCATCCTCACCCCACGCACCTTACTACTGAGTGGGCTTTTTCAGGCAGAATCCCCTGAAAGAGAGGATGGAACCCCTCTGTGGGTCCTGCAGGCGAGGAGGGAGCAGCACCCAGCTCTGGTGAGACATGAGCTCTGATCCAGGGCACCCACTGCCCCTATCTATGAGATGGACAAATGTTGGTACCCACCCTTGGCCATTGTGTAAGCTTTGGCTGGGATGGTAAGCAAGAGAAGGCACCACAGACCTGGAGCTCTCTTCCTTCAGGTAGACTCAAGCACAGACAAGCACAGACCTTTGGCCCACATATGACCCCAGGGCTTCTAGTTCATTCATTCATTCATTCATTCATTCATTCATTCACTCATTTATTTGTCTATTCAAAAAATCTTCATGGAAAGTCTTTATGTATCACAGTGTGCTAGAACTTGGGGACCCTTTACTCCTAGGAGACAAAAACAGAAATGAGAGGCAGTGTGGAAGGCACTGAAGGGTGCTGGAGGAACCGGAGGACGTGGCAGAACATAGACTGGCTTCCAGGACTGCTTGCATCACTGCAAGCCAGGGAAGGTCTCTCTGAGGGTGCTGAGTCCAGGCAGGAGAGGATCTGATGGGTGACAGCTGCAGGGGGTGAAGGGTCACCGAGAACCTGTAGGGGAATAACAATGGTGCTGTGATTGCTGTTAGGTTTTCTGGCAGCACCATGACAGAGAAGCAGAACTAAAGGGGAGGGCTTGATTAACTCTGAAGACATGGAGAGGACCCAGGGCGGGGAGATGGGGGACACTCTGACCTGAGACAGGGAGGACCTCACAGACTTTTGCTAGGGGTGGGGTTTGAGGGGGCAGGTTCAGTGGCACACAAGGAGCTGACTGGGGACTCTCTTGTGAGAGAAGTAAAGGTAAAAAGAAGTTGTATCCAGGGCTGGAGTGGGGAAGGAAGAAGAAGTCACTGGGAAGATGAGCTGTTGTTTTGGGCATTCAGCCATGTTTTCTCAGGGCCATGATAATTTAACAGTCTGTACTCGGGCCATAACCTGCCAATGGTGATGACAAAGGTGATGATGGTGGCCATGGTGATGGTGGTGACAGATATACCTGGGGGACAGTAATCTCTGTGATAGGAATGTGGTTATGAGGATGGTGGTGATAAGGGTGGTGGGTTGGTGATGGTGGCGTTGATGGCCACAAGTGACAGTGATAGGTAACAGTGTTAATTGATAATGATGGCAGGTGCTGGTGGGGATGGGCATGGTGACAGCTGCACGATGCAGGCATACTGAGGGGGAAGGGGTGTAGCGGTGATGATGGAGATTGTGGGTTGGGGAGCAGTGAAAGCTATTGACTGGCCACAGTAGATGGTGGCTGTTCTTGGAGTCAGAGCTCAGAGTCTAGGACAGGCTTGGCCTGATTCTGGGGACAGCTTAGAGACTAGGTCAGTGATAGGTTCTCCCTGGGTATAAATTGTTGGATTATTATGATGGCTGTCTAGCACGGCTGACGTCCCAGAACAGCAGCTTGTCTTCCCGATGACTGCTTCTTCCTTCATCCCTCCCGGCCCTAAATACAGCTTCCTTTCACCCTTCCCACATGCACTAGGGAAGCCCCAATCAGCTCCTTACCTTCACTCCCTCAAACTCCACCCCTAGCAAGAGTTCATGTAATCCCAGTCCCCCTCTGTCTCTGGTCAGAGGATCCATGCCGTCTTCCTGAGGTCATCTCCAAGCCCTCAATAAAGGCCTGTCTTTTCTCTTATCTCTCGCTGTGCTGAAAAACCTAACAGTGCCAACATTCAGCCATGCATTCATTCCCAAATTTAATTCTCAGTAAGAAATGGGTGCTGGTGTCTACCCGTTTTACTGACTAAGAGATTGAGACCCATGGGACTAGCACTTATCAGGGTCACACAGCTACTGACACTGGGACCAGGATTTGAACTGTGGAAGCTCACCTCAAAACATTTGCCTTTGATCACTAGTCCTGAGGAATACAAGGGCCCCACACTGCCCAGGCACCCTTGCCATGGTGGTGAATGGTCGGCTGCTCTCTGTCCTATTTGCACTCTGCCCGCAGGTCTGAATTCACATCGACATTAATTTGCTGATCCAGCACCTGCAGTAGGTCATACAGCGTGAGCACCTGTGGTATGCTAATCCATTTCCAACGAGAGTATTGTAAGTTGCTAAATGGGAAACTTAAAGGTTACTTGTTCCCTCGCAGTCTATGAACTGCTCTATGAAAAAGTCATAACTGAAATAACAGAAGTGTCAGAAGGCAAAAAAAAAAAAAGGTAAGAAATCTAATCAACAATTCTCTCATCACTCCCCCATCATCCTGATCTTATTTGGTATATTGGCAAGATGCCAGTCTTCGAGTACTGTTATGGGCAGGGGGAAGGGAATCAGGAGGACAGTGACAGAGTCCCAAAGGATACAGTCATGGGCCTTAGTTAAATGTGCTAAATGTCTGATTTTATATAGGTAATGAGCTCCCTGTTCCTAGTGGCATTCAAGCATCTTACAGGTGGTCTTCTGGACTAGGTGCATTTAGTGCTGGAGGTGCCCAAAGGCCTGCCAGCTCCGGGCTTTTAGGGTCCTGAGAACACAGGTCTGGTTCAAAGAAGTAAAGCAAGTTCACAACAACACAGCAGATTCAGAACTGGGGACCTTGGCCTGGGAAGGTCAAGTGCTGGCTCTCTCTGAACTGAGGGAAAAGGCTGGGAAGCCCTGGGTGGGGGTGGGTTAGTCCTCACGTCCCTGTCCCTGGGAGGGCTGGCAGAGGCGTTTCTGTTTAAGAGCTGAAGAGCCCTGCAGTTTAAGGGAATGAAAAATACACTCAAGGAGCACTGAATGGCTTGAGGCCAGACTCAGTCTTGCCCCTTCCCTTGCGGTCCTCCAAAACTGGCACAGCAACTCCTGTTGAATGCTAAGGGATAGAGGTGGAGGCAGGCCCAGGTGGCCGTGCAGGGGAGCAGGGAAGGGGCTCTTGGCTGCTGAGGTTGCTGGGGCTCTTGTCTGCCTCTGTCCGGGGTGGGCCCAGCTTGCTTCCTCCTCCCTCGGCCTCCATCCTGAGGTCTGCATGGTGCTCTGCACTGAGCTCAGCTTCATCTAGTCACTCGGCTCCTCTGGGCAGTGATGTGCCCTGCTCTAGAATGATACTGTGCCTCGCTGTGTAGCAGCTTCCTAGAAGCGCACGTGGGTTCCCCAGCTGGAGTGGCCAGGGTCCAGGTGCCTGTGGAGACCTTAGCCTATGTCTTCCCACGGGCTGTGTGGGTTGAGGCTCGTCGGAAGCTCTCCTGGGCTGGGGACCTGCTCCCACACCCACTGGTAGGGGTGTTGGCGGGCTCAGGCCTTGGCCACCTACCCGGGCTGCTGCACCTCAGGAACCTCAGAAGGGGCCTGTAGAGGGCAGGGTGCTAGGGGCTCACTCCGAAGCCAGTGCAGGCCCAGGCCAAGGCAGGCTGTGGGCAGGGGATCTGTGAGGGGATGCCGAGGCCACGGAGCAAGCAGCCGGCCTTCCCAGCTACCTCCTGAGATGCTGGTTCCTGGGCCACTGAGCACTGGCGCCCACTGTTTCCCTTTCCCTCGATACAATTATAGATTAATTAATTCTCACCAAGCCATATCTGACCTACATCAGCGCCTCTGTAAGACGGCAGAGCCAAAAGAAAGACTCATTCGGCTATATAAAGACAAGTGATCTATTTTAAAAGAAAGGCCTGCGAGTCCACGCTTCCCAGCAGCCCTGTTACATAAGGCTCATTTAAAGGCAGCGCGCCCAACTGCGCGCTGCGATTCACGGCTGGGCAGCTCCAGGCTCCGGGTTAATCGGCAGATCAAGCTTGGCGCTGAGGGCTCTGAGAGAGAGGAACCCGCCCCCTCCTCACCCCCTACCCCCAGGGCTGGCCTGTGCTCGCAAGCTGGCGCCCAGCCCCTCCACAGCCCCACCCTACGTTTTAATTGCGGGATCCTAGAGGCCAGAGCTCATGTCTCATTCATCAGTGTTCCTGCCACAGGGAGCCTGGGATACCTCAGGTATCGGCGCTAAAGGAGGAGCTGTGATGCAGGAGAAGCCTCAGAGTGGGGTGGGGCGTTCATGCTCTTGGAGCCTTGAGATTCCTTCAGGCCTGGAGGCTGCTCTGTCGGTTGGGGCTGCTGCCCTGGGGATGCTTCTGAGATGCACAGTGGCCCACAGTGTGTGTGGCTGGAGCTGGAGGGCAGTGGCACAGAGGTCATTGCCGATTTCAGTGCCTGGCAGCCCGTGGCTCCTACCTGGGAGGCACCTCACGTTTCTGCCTCTTTGGGATCCCAGCTGTACCAAGTTGGGCCTTTGCTCTCCTCTCCGTTTCCCCAGCCACCTAGCCAAGTGTGCCCACTGTGGGACCAGCCCTCTTCATAGTCACCACCAGCCTCCCCACTGCCTACGCCCCTGGCCTGTTCCCACCTTCATCTCCTGGGTTCCGGGTCCGGGGACCCAAGAGCTTTTGATAGGAAGCATGACTGGCAAGCATTCTGGCCTCTGCCTCCTGTCTGTAGCCTGCACAGCTACAGATAGGGTTTTTGTGGCCTTCGCCACCTGTCACATACACTGCTGCTCAGGGCCAGTTGTCCTCTGGGTGGTCAAGGTCCCAGGGGAAATGTGGCAGTTTCTGCTCCTTTCTCCATAAACCCCACCCAGTGTGTCTATACTCGGCTCTGAACTCTGTCCCCCTCAGGTCATTTTCCCTGATGCCCAGGCACCCCACGGGCACTACACGAGTTCCAAACCTGAGCCCCAAGGACCATCAGCTTCAGAGAAGGCCAGAACCTTCTGGACCTGAGCAAAATGCAGAGGAATCTCGGAGAGATCTGAGAGCCTCAGGATGGGCAAAGAGAGGACAAGGAAGCACTCTGGGAGCAGCATTCCACATGTCAACCTGCCAGAGGAGGCCCTGGGTATGCACCCCACACTGCAGGAAACTGGAGGGGTCCTGGGGTTCAGGGTAGGCTTCAGTTCTGGCTGGAGATTCCACTCCCTGCAGCTTTAACCAAACATGGTGCCTCACCCAGAGCAGCCAAGTGAGTGTCTCTGCAGAGCTGAGAGTTGCAGAGGCCGGGGCTTTCCAGTACGCTGTGTGTGGAGGGGTCATCGCTTTTTAGCCAGCTCCAGGCTGTGGTGTACATGCAGTGTGGAAGCTCTGGAAGGAAGGGCCTCTGCAAGCCTGGCAAGTGCAGAAGGGTCTTAGCATCCCTTGCCTGCCTAAAGAAGGCCTGGACATTCCTGCAGGTACCTGGCCAGCCCACTGCTCCCCTAGGTGACTGATTCCTGCAGGGAGAGGGCACCTGTTGCTCTGTCTTACACAGAATCCAAAAACAATGGGAGACAATACACAGTAATGCAAACACAGTCATGCCTTTGCATCAGAAGAACCTATTCCAGGATCCCCATGCTTGTCCAAGGACCTATGTGTAGTGCATAGAACCCACGCACATCATCACATAGACTCTAAATCATCTCTAGGTTACTTCTAATACTGACTACAATGAAGTGACTGTGTAGCTGTTATATTGTAGAGCTTGGGGAATAGTGACAAAGAAAGAAAATCTGTATACTTAGTACAGACACAATTATTTTACAGTCTTGGGGTCTGTAGACTTGGAACCTTCTGACAGGGGGCCCACTGGACCCCTCAGAGAGATACAGACACCAGCAGGCCAGGAAGAGGGTGAGCCTGGCCCTGCTGGCATGCAGATGAGCCCTGAGACACCACTGTAGCCCCTGTGTGACCTCCAGTGCAGCTCTGTGACCTCAACCGACCAACACACAGGGGTCATCTGTCTTCAGGGGCTGCCTGGTGAACATCTCCACACCGTGAGGCTGGAGTCTTCTTTTAATGCTTGTGGGAACTGAGGAGTTTGGGTGACTGTGAGGCCACCTGGGTGGAAAGGGTTGAGGTGGAGTCTGAAGCTCAGAGGCCTCCATCTGCAAAGGAGCGAAATGTTCCCTGCTTTCCTGATGGAGTCGTGGTCCTGCCTTCTCAGCTCAGGTGGATCTCAGTTAGCTAGGGCATGAATCCAACAATGGTCTCAGTCTTGGGGACAGAGGTGAACAGCCCAGTGGGCCTCCCTTCTTCTTACCACAAGGGCCCTGACTGGAAGGGAGTCAGCCTGGAAAGCCTCTGGCCCTGTGCCCGTGGCTGTGGCACTTCACTGCCTGTGCCTCAGTTTTTCCGCCCACACAATGGGGCCATTGGGAGACCCAAGCACATCTCCTTGTCCTTCCCTTCCCTTCCTCCTTTCTTCCCTCTTTATCGAGGAGGCTGTGCTGCACCAGGCTGCGCCTCCTCCTCGGTGTTTTGTTCTAGTTCGCTGTCGTACAAATGTCATGGAAGAATTTAAATGAGGGGAAACTGCCTCAAAGGTTGTGTTTCTGGCAGGATTTCAGCTGTGGGTAATGAGGGGCGCAGAGAGACATCCTGCGCTTTGGAGACAGTAGCGCAGCAGCAGTGGGATGGGGAAGCTGGCTGCCCCTCCAGGCCTCCTGCTTTCCAGTTGTCATGGTGACCTGAACACACACACACACACACACACACACACACACACACACACACACAAACACACACACACACAGGCAGCTCCACCTGGCCCGCATGGAATCATCGTTATGGTCTTGTCCTACCTTTTGTCCCTCTCCAACCCCTGCAGACCCTCCCGTGCCCCTGTTGACAGTCCTGCAAGGGCTTCAGTCCCTGATGCTCCTCCCTCATGGTGGCCTGACTTCAGGTCCCTATTCCATTCTTTTTTTTTCTCTCTCTTTTTTTTCTTTTTCTGTTTTTTTTTTTTTTTTTTTTTTTTTTTTTTTTTTTTTTTTTTTTTTTTTTTTTTTTTTTTTTTTTTTTTTTTTTTTTTTTTTTTTTTTTTTTTTTTTTTTTTTTTTTTTTTTTTTTTTTTTTTTTTTTTTTTTTTTTTTTTTTTGAGACAGGGTCTCACTATGCAGCTCAGGCTCTCCTTGAGCTCACTTTTGTAGCCCAGGCTGGTCTTGAACTCACATCCATCCTCCTGCCTCAGCCTCCCAAGTGCTGGGATGACAGGCGCATGCCACCATGCCTGGCCCCTACTCCATTCTTGACCAATAAAGACTCTCCTCCATTGTTGGTGTTCCCAGCTTTCACTGAGTACACTGGGTTATTCATCCAGTGTACTGAGCCCCAGTCTTCCCTAAGTCTCTCACCCTGGGTCCTGGGACCTAGGGACTCAAGGCTGGCCTCAGGTTTGGGCATTATCCTCCAACCCAAGGAGTCTGTGGTAGTTCTATTGGGTGCAGAAGCAGCCACACAGTCTGTCACGGAGATCCACATAAGTGGGGGAGGGACCCTGGGGGCAAATGGAGCAGACAGAGAGGCAGCCTGAAGAGGTGATCTTTCTTGGGGTTCTGGAGGTAGGTGGAGCGTGTGGGAATGGTAGGGAGGGGCAGAGTGTGTGGGCTTTGGAGGAAGAATAGGAAGAAGGCACCCAGCAGACTGGGGACCCCACCACCCCTGCACCACCACAGCCACCATGGGAGCATGAATTCGAGCTGGGAGGGTCTGATTCCAAACCCCCCAGGACTGGCAGCCCATCTTTCAAAGGGGGAAGCAGAGGGTCTGAGAGCAGCAGTGGACCTGACCTGGCATCGAGGTATTGGGCTCGTGCTTCACAGCTGTGAAAATTAAATGACACTAAAAGCAGCTCAGTCTTAAAGACACACACACACACACACACACACACACACACACACACACACACACACACACACGCACACACACACGCACAGCATGCAGCTCCCCCTGGCTGTCAGCCCTGGGTGGGGAGAATGAGGACCAGCGCAGAGGCAGCGTGGAGGTAATTAATCACTTTTCAATTAGCATGCAGGAGCTCGGTTTGAGGACAGGAAGGTTAGCTCCAGAGTGCCCGGCTGGGCTC
The DNA here is from genome assembly GCA_004027025.1 of Myocastor coypus. Lineage (NCBI taxonomy): Eukaryota > Metazoa > Chordata > Mammalia > Rodentia > Myocastoridae > Myocastor > Myocastor coypus. Next base: position 27,907 of record PVJA010008092.1, read on the forward strand.
CCGCGCTTTTATAAACGTTGTGAACTGAAATAGCAGGCACAGCGCTGAGCAGGCAGCCCCAGCCAAGCACACAAACACAGCCAGTGAAGAAGGGATTCGGCCGCACTGCAGACTCCCAGGCTGTGCTGCAGGACAGGCTGGCTGGGGACCTGGTACACAGCAGGCACTCCATAGGGGTGCAGCAACGCTGATTGCTGAGGAGCAGGGATACTGATGTTCTCAAGCAAGATTGAACATTTCCAGTTTCTGGCTAGGGTTAGATTGGGGTGGGGCTGTGACTGCCTTCCGGTGGCTCTGTCTGGAGCGGACCAGAGGCCAGAGAAGACAACAGTGTTCCCCGCTGTTGCCTATGATGCTGCCCCGGCCCTAGGACTCTGCAGCGGGGAGATGTCTACCAGGTGTAGCCTCTTGAGCTTGGACTGCACTGTGAGCTCGAATTAGGCTCTGCTATGGTAACGTTCCCAGTCTGACATGTTGGGTTACTAGAAGCGAAGGAAATGAACGCAGGGGCCTTGTGAATCCAGGGCCTCCCGGACACAGTCTGTAATTTGGATTCCAACTCAGCTCTGGCCTGTCCTGACCTAGGACCAGCTCTCACTGTAGGGCTGGACGGGACCACCACAGTGCGGCAGGGGCAGCAGGGAGGGGGCCACCTCCCGTGTCAGGCTCAGCAGCCAAGGGCCCATTGATCCCCTGTCTCCAAGTTATTTGTGCTTTTATGTCCCTGTGACAGCGCTTGCCCTTTGGGCCCAATAGCTTGTTTAAGCGGCTGCTGTTCCAGGAGCACTGGCTAGATCTTGGGTGCCCTCCCAGTAGGGATACCAGTGTCCTGAGTGTCCTGCTGCTTGTGTCCTGGGGTGTGGGTCCGGCCTCCAGCAGTCCGTTGATAAACTTGCGTGGAGACGCCAAAATTTGTCTTAGGGAGATGTGACCTGTGACCTGTAAAAATTCACGCTCATCAAAAACTGCGTGTCCCCACTGCAGTGGGCACATTCATACACTCATATGCTGTTATTAATTCTTTTATAAATAACTTGATCTTCGCCAGAGCTGCATATTATTTATGATAAGTGTTACATTATTTAGACGCCAGCAGCTCTGTGCTAATTACAGCTGCTGGCTGGGGCTGTCAGCAGTAAAGGAAGGTGGACGCTGCTCTTTGGGTTCAAGGTGACGGCCCTGAAGCCCTCTGCTGTCCTCACGCATCTCTGCCCACTGTGGACTGCTATCCAGTTCATGTGGCAGACGGGCAAGGGTGTCCTGGCCGGGTGTCCTTTGGCCGACCGTGCTCCATCTCCTGACCCAGTGTGCAGCAGCGGACACAGCTTCGCATCCTGAGAGTTGTGCCAGTGCCTGTGCACGCTCAGCCTCCAGGAGGGTGTGCCCATCATTGTCACGGGCCCCTCTTGGCCAGCTGTCGCTCCTGCCTTACCTGGGGGCCCAGCTAAGGCTGCGCTGTCCCAGACACTGGCTGCTTATTTATTTATTTATTTTTTACATTGATCTGACCAGGAGATGAGCAGGGCAGATTTGTGCCCAGATTCCTTTATTTTCCTGACACCTGCTCCACTTTCCTGGCTCTTCCTTGTTATCCTCCTGGCTGGGCACCCTCCAGTGAGCCAGCATGAGTCAGTTCTGCTGCCCTCCAGCCCCAAGGCAGCCATGGCTGACGCTTACTCCGTACAGGTCCATGGCTTGGTCTGGAGGTGGCATCGTAGGCCAGGCGTTGCCATGTCAGTTCCCACTGAAGCCTCACTCCTTGCCAAGTAGACGTGTTCTATCTGCACCCTCATACGGGTCCTCCCGGATGTGTGCCTGTGTCCTGATCCCTTCTTCTTAATAAGGGATGGCAAGGTTGTGCCAGGCCCTCTGAGGTGACATCACTGTCCCTCAGGCACCTCTGTGGGCCCACTTATAGATGCGGCCACTCAGAGGTCCTAGACATGGGATTTTAGTGCATGGCTTTGTCAGACATGTCTGAGGCTTCAGTTGCTGCCCATAGTTAGGTTGGCCACACATAGCCTGAGAATCTCAGACACAGCCACAGCGAGAGCTGGGTGTAGGAGGGAGGGTGTGGCTGATGCTCCTCTCTGTCCCCACTGCCTATGTGAGGTTGGGAGGAAGCGGAACTTGCTGGCCTGCTGAGCTGAGGGCATCTTCTTCAAGCCCCCCCCCCCCAACTTGTGCCCAGGTCTCAGGTGAGACAGTTGGGTCCCTGCGGAGAGGATGGTGTCCTGCAGAGGAGACAGTGGGTGCAGACAGGGTGATGGCAGGGGGCCTTGTCCTCCCAGCTGTGTGGCAGGATGCAGTGCAGGGATCCCTGGAGGAGGTGGCCCAGGCTGGCAGTGGATGCCAGGAGCCCCGGTGTCGAGGAGAAGGAGCAGGATGGAACTCCCTGACTGGGCCCAGACCAAGCATTGGGCAGGGTGCTGAGCACAGGACAGCCTGACAGGAGTGGGCCCCTGGGCTGATGGGAGACCTGCGCTGGTGGTGGTTCTGCTGAGTGCTCCCGCTGAGGGCCTGCAGCCAGCAGCCAGCAGCTAGGCTGGCTTCACTGTGGCCTTGGCCTTTCCCTCCCTCTGCAGGCCTCCTCCAGGCCTTTGGAGAAGCCCCTGCCCAACCTCATGTCATTTACATACATTTGCATACATTGTTTCTTGAGCCTTGATTGTTTCAGGAGCTCAACTTGAATCACAAATATGTTCCTTCCTTCCTCAGCCCCGCCCCTACCCCAAGCCACTCCTTTCTCATCAGGAGCCAGTGAAGGTCCTATTTTTATTTTACATTTTTTTGCTTAGCAGCCTCCCTTCTGTGGGGGTCTGGGTGCTTTCCAGACTTCCACTGCCTTGGGAAAAGCAGAGTGATTTGGGTGTGGATGGTGACGCTTGTGTGTCACCTCAGATGGCAGGGTCCTGCTGGGCCTCCCGTGGAGAGACAGCTGTGGGAGAGGCCAACTCCACAGCGGGATGATGTCAGTGCTCAGGGTTCTTGCAGTTTTAAGGGACTAGTGAGAAAACCCACGTTTAGGGGAGCCTGGTTGCCTACCTGGGCCCCAGGGAGCGATGTCCTGGCCTGCACAGCTGGGTATCCCCACCAGGAGGCAGAAGGGCACATCTGTCGCTGCCCAGCCCTGTTCCTGTTGCCTCAGAACCTGCCAGAGAGTTGAAATGAGAGGCCTGGGAGCTGCTCACTCCACAGGCTTCTCTCCTGCGTGTCTGGTGCTTGAGGCTGGACCAGCCAGGGCTGCCAGGGCTTATGCAGTAGATCCCCCTCTTCCCTCCTCAGCTGCCCCTGAATGGGGGCTTCCCTGTCGCAGACACACACTATCCTCTCCTCCCGCTCTCTGGGCTTCTGGAATCTTCGTTCCTCTTCCACTTTGTCCAGGATTCTTAACTGCTGGACCTTTCTTTGTACATCCTCCCCCCTGCTTGGAATGCCCTATGTAGCAAGTCCCCTGTGGGCACACACTGCCCTCTGCCTGTAAACGCTGCCCTCCGGGAAACCCTCCTCCCTCTGCTTTCCTGCTCAGGTGATCTCACTCCATAGGCTAACCCCCAGATGGTGAAGGGATGCAGGTCCTGGGAGGGGACTGAGGCCTGAGCTGTCGTGGGGAAGCCACCAGCTCTGTGGTCACTCACTCATCCCTCCTCTACCAGAGGACAGTTAGTCACTTAAGGCTTGAGGGGCCAGCCTGTTAGGCTTGGGGGTTGGGAAGGCACCCAAGAACAGGAGGACCCTGTGGTTTTTGACCCTGTGTATTGGCTCTGGTGATGGGCACATGGATCTGCAGAACCCAGAGAGAAAGGAGTGGCCCTAGAACCAGTTCTCAGGTGGGAAGGTGGTGGCCAGAGACCATGGGTGAGGTGTGTGAGCCCTTAATTAGGGAGCGCACACCTGGTATGGCCCTGGGGGTGCAGAGAGCAGGCAAGGACCAGGGCTGGTGAGCCTATGGGACGAAGCTTTGCCCCACAGCTAAGATGATAGCCAGAGACAGGGATGTGGCCAGGCTCAAGATGGGGAAGTCATTCTGAGCACTGCTGGGGCATTGCTTCTGACAGCCAGTCAGGCAGGGTTAGGAGAGAGGAAGGAACAACCTGTTCTCTGCCTCTCGTGGGGATGCAAAGATTGCCATCGAGGCTTGTGTGGGAATGCACAAGATGATGAGTGGTGGCCCCGTAAAGCCTTTTCCTCCTGACAGGGCTTTATCCACTGCAGAGGGCTGCCACAGTGCTCAGCACATGCCCAGGGCATCTTGTTACTGTGGAGCTTGCTGGCTTCTGGGGAAGGTATGGCATAGTCTCTCAGCCGGGTTGACCTCCTGGATCTCATGCAGCACTTGGTTCAGCTGTGGCACTAGTTCCAGAGCAAGAGCTGTGGATGCCCCATGAGGGTAGATGCCCTGTGTCCTGTCCCTCAGTGTCCTGCAAACATCCGGGGGAATGAGGCTTGTGCCTGTGAGTGACAGGGATCAGTGTTCCTCTAGGAGGTGGGGAAGGAGAGCAGGAGGCTGTGGCTGGCTGCAGGAGAGACTGTGGCAAAGGAAGCCATGAACAGCAACCTCCTGGGGTCCCTGGAGTGAACCCAACTCCCAGACAAAGGAACCTAGGAGATAACTGAGTCTGCCATTCTTTGGTCAGGAAAAGTGAAGACTTCAAATAAGCATCAGGCCAAGGGGCAGTGCCAAAACAGGGCAGCGAAGGCCCTGCTCAACCCCAGGGTGCTCTCAGTCTCTCCTGGGCATGATTCTTCAGTGAGTCTCCACTAGGGCTTCTGTCAGTGTGGTGTAGTTCTGCGTCCAGAGGCACGCATGCGCTGCTGCTGGGATAGGTCAGGGATGGCTCACCTCAAGGCCTCTGGTCAGGGTTGGAGGGCCTGTGTGTGAGCTTCAGTGTGGCTTCCTTCACAGATGGCCTGCAGGGCCAGGTACACATGGTGTAGAGTTTCTTTCTAAGTGAGCTCTCAGACAAGCCTCGCAGTGGTTGAGAGCCTGTCCCTCTTTAGGCTGATTCTTTCTCAGTTGTGCTAAAATATAGATGACAGTTTGACTTAATTGTCAACTTGGTTGGGGAACCACCGAGGGATTAGTAGAGCACAGTGCTGGGTGCATCTGGGCAGTCACTGAGCTGTGACCCTGAAGTGTACATCTCACCCCTTGCTTTTTGGTGGCCATTTTTGGCCATGAATGGAACTCCCATGAACCAAGCAGATTTTTCTGCCACGGCCTTCCTCCACAAAGCCTCTGTCGTGGATCCTTCTGACCACGGACTGAACCCTCTGAAACTCTGAGTCAAATTAAACTGCTCCCCCTTCAAATTGTGGGTTGTTAAGCATTGCATTTCATGGAGGGGAAACCTGAGTAATACAATACAAACCTTATATGCACCTCTGCCTCCTCCTCTTTCTTTTTTTTTTTTTTTTTGATAGTGGGGATTGAATTCTGGGCATTTGAACTGAGCTAAACTCCCAGACCTTTCCTTTTCTTTTTTTAAGACAAGGTCTGCTAAGTCACCAAGTTGCTTGAGTTGGGCTTGAGCTCGAGGTCTTGCCTCAGCCTCCTGCAAGGCTGGGCTTACAGGTGTGTACCAATGAGCCTGGGCCATCTTCACTGTAATTTAAGAGTGCAGGGTCCTAGTGTTAGGAAAGTCTTCAGTGCTGTGTCACCCTCACCCCTACCTGTTAGCAGCGCTCATCTCATTTTGCAGAACAGAAACTCCATGCTAAACGCTAACTGTTTAGTGCCACTGTTTGTGCTGAGGGCCCTGCTCCCCACCCCACTGAACTTGACTTGTCCATGACCTTCCTATAGGTGGAATCACAAGCACTTGTGCTCATTTCATAGGGCAGAATGTCTTCAAGGTTCTGCCTTCCATGGCTCCGAGTCTCCTTTCTTTAACGCTGAACAATGCTAAGTGCTTTGTGTTTGTCCACTCATCCATAATGGATGCTGCGTCCAAATGTGGACCCTCAGAGCAAGGCTATTGCAGTTATACTGTGTGGGTTCTGCCTGAATCTCTGCTTCCCACTCTTTCAGGTCCACACATAGCCAGAAGTGAAGCCTTTTGATCACAGTTATTCTACATTTGATTTCATGCAGAGCACCCTGCTGGTTTCTGCAGCAGCTGTACTGCTATTTGCAAGGGTTACAACTTTCCCAAATTCTCACCAACTCTTGGCTCTGATGGTGGCCACCATGACAGGGGGAAGCTATGGTCTCTTGTGATTTGTTTTGCATTTCCTTTTGGTTGGTGATGCTGAGCACCTCCACATGTGCTTGTGTGTCCTCTGGTGCATTTTTGGAGAAACACTCGTTCAGTCCTTCGCCAGAAGTTTAGGGGGCAGGGGACCTGGATGACCTCACTGTGAAGCAGAGGAGGAGAAGAGAGAGGAGGAGGTGTCACTGGCCGAGCCCTCAGGACATTTGGGTAGGCAGCGTCAGGGATGGAGGAGGTGACTGGGTGGCATTTTTAATGACAGGGACAATGGAGACAGTGGTTAGGTGACAGCCACAGAGTGGCTATTGATTACTAATCAGTGTAATCAATAGCCACAGAACAACCACTAATCAGTGGTTCTCAACCTTTCTAATGCTGTGACCCTGCAATACAGTTCCTCATGTTGTGGTGACTCCAAACCAAAAAATAATTTTGGTGAGTACTTCAAAACTGTAATTTTGCTGCAGTTCTGGTTCAGGATATAAATACCTGATATGCATTATGTATTTTCTGATGGCTTTAGACGACCCCTGTGTTTTGGTCGTTCGACCCCGCCGGGGTCGCGACCAACAGGTTGAGAACCACTGGATTAGCGCATGCCCTGAATCACAGCCCAACACTCTCCTGTTTCTACAAACATGGTGTGTGCATGTGGAAGGGAACAGGGTCCTGCAGCTGTCACCAAGTCAGGGAGACATGATGACAGGTAGGGGAGGAAGTATTTATTGAGAACAGGCATGGGAGCTGATCCCTCTGGCTTGGAAGGACATTACGAACTACCCTATCAAGCCCGGGTATTGGTGGAGGCTGAGACCCAATCTGACATTCATCTGCCTCTGTTTGACATTAGGAGCGATTCAGCAATTGGGGCTTGCATAAGTCTTGAAGCGGCAGAGGGGGATCAACCAAAGGGTGCCAGCTGCTGGTGATGCCCAGGTGGAGTGGCATCCTGCTGGCTGGAGCCCCGGTCTACCAGGAGCAGCATGTTGGTTGAGGGAAGGGGTCTCTCCTGGGGAAGGGGTCCTGGTGGGATGGGAGCCTGGCTTCATGTGTGTCTCTCCTCTCTTAGTGACAGTTGAACACAGTGGGAGGAAGGAGGGAAGGTCACCCTGAGAGCACAGGGCCTGGTGGAGGAGGCACGATGTGGTCTCTGCAGATGCCCCTGTGTGCAGGGTTCATCCAGCTGAGTGCAGAGCAAGCTTGTCCCTAAGCAGGGCTCTTGCCAGGATAGTGGGCAGGGGAATGGGCTCAGCTGGTGCCTGCTGGCTCTATGGTCTGGGTCCCACAGGCTGGCCTCTCCTCCCCTGGCCCCAGGCTGCCCACTGACCTCCTTTTTGCAGGCTTTATTTATTTGTTCTGCCCCTTCTTTCTTAATGAGAAAGTCCCGGGCCTCCTGTGTCCCCATATATTCTTTTAGGCCCTTACAGTGTAAGGACTCATGTGGTTCCCACCCAGAGCTTGGGCTTTCAGAACCAGCTCTGCAGCCCAGAAAAGGATCCCAGCCTACTCCTGGTTCTGTCCAGCTCATGGTCTGTGCCTTCTATGCCAGACAGTGAAGCCCCTCAGAGCACAGCCTCGGTTGGTGAAAGAGTTTATAAGGACCCAGAGTCCTGGCTCTTGAGCTATCCAGGAAGGGGCCAGGGCCAGCATCAGGGGGGCCTGGGCTGTTCCTGGTATGGGCATGAAAGGGAACAAGAGGTGCAGAGAGAGCCCGGAAGAGCTGGTGGCCGTGCAGTCATCCATGTCCAGCCCGGATGGATCTTGGAGGCGGGGAAGTACTTGGCCGAGCTCCCCCAACACTCAGATGCTGACACAGCCCTAGGCTTCTAGGTCAGGAAGGCATTCCGCTTAGGTCCCGCCCAGTCCCAAGACAAAGCCCAGACAGCAGTCAGCCCAGCCTCTGCTGAGTGGGTGAGCCCAGGCAAATGGACTAGAGCCTGGCTTTCAGTGCTCCTGCCTCCCAGGCCCACTGTGAGGAGTCCTGTCCGCCTGCACCCTGCAGGCTGGGCACTGACAGGGGCTCCGTGGATGCGGCAGCTAAACAGCAGGGCCTCGCCAGGATCAAAGGCGGCCTCTTCCCTTTTCTTGCCGTTATGAGCACAAACAGTGTGGCCACTTAATAAAGCTGGAGGCGCAGTGGCTGCTATCGATCAGAGGGCTCCAGGCTGCACGTGGCAGAAGAAAGTCAATTTTCCCCTTCAGTTCAGTTCAGCAAACATCTACTGAGTGCCTACTGTGAGCCTGCGCTTGGAGAACTGAGTCTATAGCCCCAGTCTCTGGCCATGAAGAAGTCCAAGGTCTTTTCTTGTCCTCCATTTGCTTCCCCTAGCAAGGACGCCCAGTGCTGGGTTCCTGAGGGCTTTGTCCCACTCAATCCAGAGACCCGCCCCTGGGCTCTGGAAGCTGAGGATTTGTCCAGGTTCAGCTGGCAAGAAAGACTCACCTGGGACACTGCTTCCACAGCTTATCAGGCTGGCCACTGGCACCTTCAGTGTGGTCGAGCATCCTGCTGGCCAGTGGGGTTTGTGAGCAGAGGCGCCTACGGCAGGGGGCCCTTGCCTTTCTCCATGGTAACAGCAGTGGGGATGTGGGCAGGCATAGAGCAGGGCTCAGTGTATGGCCTTTGGCTATATGGCTATGTCCACCTTTGCTATTGAGCTGTCACTTCCCCATGTGGGATGCGCCTCCCCCCCCCCCCCAAGCTGGGCAGGGGTAGTTGCAGTGCTAGCAACAGGGCAGATGCCACTATGGACCACAAGTGGAGGCTACTTTGATATCCACAGAGCCAGGTGCCCCTGAACTCTTATGCATGGATGGAAAGAGGGCAGATGGTGCAAGGTGTTTTCCTTCCTTCACTGCCGCTGTCACCCAGTGCCCATGTCCCCACTGGCCTGCCTGGCATTGTTATTCAAGGCTTCCCCTCCTAAGAGGGTTCTGGAGCAAAGACAAGGCCATGGATCCTAGTGGCTGCTTCCCAGGGTTTCTCATTTGCCTTTTGTACACCAAGGGAGGGCCCAGCCCCCTGCACAGCAGCTTGTCCCCAGGGACACTTGTGCTAAGTCCTGATGTGCTACTAGGGGGCGGACAACAGGTCCTGCAAGTCAACCCACCCAGAAAGAGTGAGGATTTTCGGAAGTGACATAGTTAGAGTGAGCACTGAGAAATGCAAATTCCCTGTGTGAACTGCTCGGCTGCTTGGGCTGAACTCCTCTTCTGTGACCCTAGCGACCCTGGAGCCCAAGAGCAGCTTCAGGGTGAGGGCCTGATAGGCACACAGACCAGGAGTCCTGTGAGAAAGGTGCCCTCCCATATTCTAATCTCATGAGCGCTGCTTCTGATGTTTGTCCGTCTGCATGCCCCTTTGACCTGTCATCTGTCTAGCCCTCATCTGCCTTTCCATCCATCCATTATCTGTCTCATGGTCTGTTCTGATTCACCCATCCCTTGTCTTTCCATCTACCCACCGGCCCTTGCGTCTACCTACCCATCCACCTTTCTGTCTACCCACCCATCCTCCCACCCCTGACCTCCATTCAACAATCCATGCACAGACCCCCCCCACCCTGCCCTTTATGTGTGACCAAGTGGTCATGGTGACACCAGCAGAGCAGCCATGCAGGCAGCAGGGCACAGTTGTCAGGGTGGGGTGAAGAGAGGAGAAGAGGATGAGTTTATTTTGATGGTCAAGGTTGGCCCGTGTCTGCCATCTTCTTGCCCTTGAACCTGGGCTCTGGATGGGAGTCAAGGTTGCTGGGCATGCTTACATCTGGCTCTGGGGTGTTGCCAGTTGGTGCTGGAGCCCTTGGTCTGTAACTCAGGAAGTGACCTTGGCATATGTCACTCAGTGATGGGATCACTGGTGTCAAATCCAGTGTCCTTCTGCCGGGTGTGGCTGTGAGTCAGAGGCAGCTTCCAGTTGCGCCCAAGCCTGCGGAGATGTCCCTAACATGCTACTCCCGAGCCGTGCGGGATGAGCTTATCTCTGAATACTTCTGTTAGCTTCTGAGCACCCTTGGATCAGAAGTTCACGCTCTCTGTTTTTCGCCTGTATCCCTTCTTACTTAGGTATAACTTTGCCTGCATCACAGGCCTCCTGAGGGCCACTGGACCCCAGGCATCTAGGTCAGAAGAGGAGGGACATAGCGACTTAATGTTTGTTTCCTTGATACCTATTGTTACATCTTGAAAATCCATCCTATATTCATACGCAACCATGTTTTCTTCCATGCTAAATGTAGTGACTGAATTACCAGTCAAGTCAGTTCCTTTCCCAGCCCTGTCTTCAGACTCTCTCAGCACCCAACGAGAGCCTGAGGCTGCCAAGGCTCTGTACATGCCCTGTGGTGTGTGCTGCTGGAGACGGTATAAGGGCAAGGCAGTGCTTGGCAGCTGGGGGAGGCTACGATGTGGGTGCTACCAGCTCAGGGTGAGGTGCACCTGCATGCTGGAGGACGAGGACTGTAGGCTAAGTCAGCGTCCAGACGTGTGCCTGAGTCCCTAGGCCTCCATGAGCCAGGCATTCCCATGCCTCAGTGGAGTCTGAGGAGGAAGAGGGCTTAAGAGTAGGAACTGTACAGGTACACAGCACATGACAGATAAGTGTATGTGCCACGTTGTTGCCTGCTGTGTGCCACTGGAGTCAGGGCACACTATAGCGTAGAAGAGGAGTGAGGGTGAGGTGTGCCACCTGAGGGTCAGGAATGTGGAAGGCCAGTCATACCTCCATCTTCCTCCATGCCACCTCTTGTAAATCACTGCCTTCCAGCCACAGCCAGGCCCCTGGCCAGCGGCAATCACAGCTGTGTGTTACCAGTGTGCTAGGTGCACAGATAGGACTGGCTCTTCCTTGTGGGCCCCAATATCAAGGATGGGCAGTGAGAGGGCAGGAGCTCAGAGACCAGGATCCAGGGCAATCCACACTCAGGTGGAGGCAGGACAAGTGTGGACCTCACTGGGACTTTACAAGTGTAGACCTGGGGGACTTTACTCAGGAACAGAGAGACCGATTGTGCCCAGGGAAGGCCTGTGTGACAGCAGGAAATTTCAGGTTGATTTCAAGTGCCATGCCACCACCTGGGACTGAACACACCGGCCCTGGCCATTCATAGGTCATACCCTCCCGGCTTTGAGGCTCAGGCTCCCTGGGGCCAGCAGATGGAGCACATTATGCTTGGTGCATTGCTACTGTGCAAATGTGTCCCCAGGAGACAGGACAGCTGAGGCCCCGGTGTTTCCGCCTCCCCTACTCCCCTTCCTTGATGGAGCTTGAGAGCCTTTCAGTCTTGCATGGGGTGGCAGAGGGGTTCTGGCGATTTGGACGGCATGTGAGGAGCTTCAGGCCTCTCTTCACCAGAGGTTCTTTTGCTCCAATGCCCTGGCCACAGCACAGGGCCTGTGTCCCTGATGTATGATGCATCGATCCTCACCCCATGCTGCCATCTCTCCGCTGTCACCATGGCACCCATACCTTACAGTTGCTGCCACCTCTCTCCATCACTCCATCAACACTGTTACCTCCAAGGCTTCGAAGTCATCTTCAAGACCACCAGCTGAGACATCACTACCCTACTCAGTGACCTCAGCCAGACAGACTATGACTGTCACTACCTTCAGTCACGTCACCAGACCCACCATTGCTGTGCCTGGGATTTGCACAGAGGCAGGCTGGAGCTGATGAGTGCTGAGCAGATTCAACAAGATCAGTGGCCACAGGCACTGAGCAGGAGGTGGATCCTGTACTGTGGGCAATCAGGTGCAGGGGCTGGAGCTCCAGGAGCCCAGATGCAGGGGCCTGTGTTTCTTGGGCCTGGGCAGTTTTCAGGCTGAAAGGTCTGAAGACCAGGGTGTGAATGGACTGTTTTCCGCTAAACAGGATAAATTAGCCATGACATAGGTGCTCAAGGAAGAGACCAGACAAGGAGGAGCCCTAGCCCAAGCCACAAAGCAAGGAACTCAGGGAGGGCTTGGGCAGGGGCTTCCAGAGGGGCTGGCCTTGGTGAGGGGAGTGGGCTGGGGCTGCCAGATAAAATGTAGGCAACTCAGTTCAGTATGAATTTTAAATAAGCAACAAGTAACTTTTTAAATATAAGTATATCCTAAATATTACACGAGATACTCTTGAACTGAAACATCCAACTGACTGTGAATCTGAAATTTGAGTTTAACTGGTAAGGTCCATTCTGTATGGACCTCGGAAGTGGGCTAGAAGCCTTGTTACAGGTCACTGGGCCTGAGAATGGGAACATGACACAGTCCTCTTGCCTATCAGGTGACTTCCAAGGAGGCCCTGAGAGACCTACTGCCGCAGCCTGTCAGGGAAGGCCAGGACCTGAGTGGGCTGAGTGTCAGCGTATGCTCAGACTCTTGTCCCTGTGGGGTCAACTGGCAGTTGAGGCCCTGGATGGGTGTCAGTGTAACCAGGCTGGCTGGGATCAGTTCCCCAGGCAGAGCTGGTTGGAGACCCCAACCCTAGACTGCCTACTCGGTACCTCCCCAGAGCCCTGTGGCTGCAGCCATGGGAGCTTGGGCATGCTCTGCATTGTCTCAGAGCCTCTCTGCTCAGTGCCCAGGGCTTCTGGGAAAAGAGCACTGCAGACTGTCAACGCTGGCCATGTCTGCCAGGAAACCCAGCGGGCACACGGGTCTCCAGGGCAAGACCCTAGGGGAGCCGTGGAGAGAGTTGAGGCTGACATTGACCGGTTGGGGTGTGTGTGTGTGTGTGTGTGGGGTCTGACTTGCTGTGGTCCCTTGGGTGTTAAGAATCACCTTGCTGTGGGATTCTTAGAGAATCTCAGTCTCCAATCTCATTTCCATTAGTAAATTAGTGTAAGTCAATTAAAATCCCTAGAACAGGCATAAATAGGTAAATAAGCAGGAAAAAGACATCCAAGGCCCCAGGGCTGCAGGACCTCACAGTCAGGGGGGCAAGGGCATCTCACATCCTGCAGTATGATAATGGGGGGACACGGTACCTCTCTCTAGCCACTGTCCCCCTGGAATTGCCGTCCAGAGAAGCCTGTCTCACATGCAAGCTCAGGTGTGGCTTCATCATCTTTTCAACAGAGCATGAGTGTCTGATTTCACGGACACTTCATGGGAAGCTAAAACTCTGAAATTGCCTGCCCTTGAATTTCTGACATGAAAATTGTGCTCCTGGGGGCTTCACCGGCCTGTGTGCCTACAATGGGCGGGGCCTGCTGCTGAGTTTGCTGTAATGATTCCTTGCTGAGAGAGCAGAGGGAGGAACCCGGGAGGTCTTACCACTGTCTTTATTATCTTCTGTGGTAAAGAAAATAAGATGGGAGGCCAGTGTGGCAAAATATTAATGTTTAATAATACCATGTAGATATTTGATAACGGTAGCATTTAATAAGGCTGAGATGCGACATATGTGGGTGTGGAGTGACTTTTCTAGTCTTGTTTAAAATATTTTACAAGGTATTTAAAATTGCTCTGTTCTCATTTTCCCTGCTGACGTGGCCACGCCCACACACGATTTGGCTGGGGTGGGACGGACCATTCTGTTTTATAGCAAACAGATGAACAGTACTGTTTGTCTTGATGGCCTATCTCAGTGGCCAGACAAGTGAAACTGTCCCTGCCAGCAGTCCCCACCGGTGGGAATGGGCCTGTGGTTCTGCTCGGCTTCAGTTATGTATCAGGCTGTGTGGTAAACAATCATGGGGTTGGGGGTTGCCTTGTTTAGCAGATATATCCTGGTAAATCTGAATTTCAGATAGTGAATGTGTTTTTAGTAAAAGAATGCCCCTGGGATTATTAACATTGAAATTATTGTTTGCAGGGATAGTGTGGGTGGCGTGTGCTTTCCACCATGGTTTCCAGGGGTGTGGGCCCCAGGGAAAGAGGGCTGTGCAGGGCAGTGGTCCCCCAGCCCTGGCAGCCACCCAGAACACTCTCCCTGCTCTGTGGAGAGAAGCCTGTGCAGACTGCCAAGAAAGGAGAAGAGGTCACAACCCCAGCTGGGGCAGCAGGGTGAGGCACAGGGCAGGATACTGCCCATGACAGGGACCCCCACCTCCATGGCAAGGCAGAGATCAAGAATGAAAGCTGTAGGCGCCATCTGGGACTGCAGAAGGCCTCTGGGCAGAGACAGTCTCGTCTGCCTAGAAGGAGCCACCCGCACGCAGGGCAGGGGACCTCCCAGCTAAGCAAGCACTGAGCACACACCTGTGTGTATACACTGTGTGCTTGTGCACTCCTGTATGTGCAAGAAGAGCCAAACTTCCAGGTGTGTTCTGGCAGGTCTTTGAAGAGAATTAAGTAAATATCTGGGAAAAGGAAAGTACAAACTGGACTGTGTGCTAAGGAATGGAGGTGGGCTTGTCCTTTGACTTCTCTTCTATGAAACAGAATGGTGTCAGGAACAGAACGGAACGAAGCTGGAGCAAGGAAGAAGGTGGTGCATGGCCTGGTGCTGAGTCCAGCTGCATCTCCCGACGTGCAAGGGTTAGGAGCCTTTCCACTCTGTGCTCACCGGAACCGAATTGCTGAAGCAGAGAAAGAACTGGAACGTCAGGAGACCATTGGCTTCTAAGCCTGAAGCAACATCTTGGCTGGGCTCCTTCCCAGGTCTGCATCCAGCCTGCCCTGCTCACCCTTCCTGAATCCTCAGGACATGTAATGTGGTGAGGTCCCGGACAAAGCTCCCAGTGGAAACTCCCATGGTGTAGCCCTGGGCTCAAGGTGACCCTCAGTAAGATGCACAGATTCCTAAAGAAGATACCCTCTCAAGAATCATCCATCAAGGGTTTAATTAAATACAGTCACAACAGTGAATTTTTTAAAGAGAAAAAGCTAAGCCTTGCAAAACAAAATTGAAAATAATTTGTGTATCGTCGTTGAGGGTGGGGCTTTGAGGGACTTGTTCTTTTTGCCAGCTTCCTAGTGTTGGACTTTTGTTGTCATTGCTAATGCAGATGTGATACTTTCTGCAGAAAAGTGCTGAAGACAAAGAGAACATTGCTCATTTACTTGTCCTTAATTTATTAATTCATTAGACATTTAATGACCTCCTTTCTCCTTCCTATACACTGCAGAATACAAAACAGGACCGAATCTTCCCAGCGTGTCCAGATGGGTATAATCAAGCATGTTGAGATTTGTGGGCTCTGGGGCTGGTCAGTTGTTGGAAGAAATGTCCACGTGATGTCCTGGGCCCGGGTGCAGGAGCACCAGGGGGAGGCAGTGTCTATTCCAGCCTTGCCACCCTCAGATTGTGAGAATCTGGCGTGGGTTTAGCCAGTCCCCTTGTCTCTCTGAGCCTGAACAGCTTCCCTGAGAGCCAGGGGATAACACTGATGTTGGCTCTTTGGGGCCCTGTGGGAACCTGGAGTGGTCCCCAGGGGAGGAACCACAGTGGCCCTCAGGGCACACTAAGTTCATAAAACAGCCCCTGGGAGAAGCAGAGACAGCTTTAGATGGAGAGCCCAATGGTTGAGGAGGAGTCATTGGGACCAGGGGACCACAGTCACCCCACAGTGCATGGCCGAGGCCTTAGGGGATGAGCAAGGTCACCAGACCCAGTGGGGACCTCTCAAGCCCCAGCCCCAGCCCAAGGCTCCAGTGGGTGCCAGGGAGTCATAGCAGGACAGGATAGGGTGGCTTGGTTCTTGTCCTTGTGCCTTTCCTGCTGAGTCTTCTTCGGCAGTGCAGTGACAAAATAAACACACACAGGCAGGAGGGGAAGCAGCAATCAGCACATTTGCAAGTTTCTTGATCCATGCAAAAATAAAGGAGTGGAAACAACAGCCTTTGCTGAATAAGAGAAGGCAGAGGTCTGGGATTGTCACACCGCTGTCCACAGGGCATCAGAAAGTGTGAGGGTGACTTGGGAAAGCAGTAGGTGAAAGCTGAGCTTAGGGATCTTCGTGTCACTGGGGTGGCGCTGTTCCCAGCTATAGCCCACCTCGTGGCCTCCTCCGCTGGGCTGCTGCAGACACCCTGTCATGGCCACTGTGCACTGTGGCAATGAGCTTGACAGCTCAGCACTTTTATTCTCATGTTTGTACGGCTCCCGTTCCTATAACCTCAGGACACAAGGGAGCAGGGGATGCTGCAGTTTCTGGCTTTTTAACCAAGATCCTTAAAGCTCTTGGTAGCTGCACTTGGGAGGCTTTATCAGCAGTGAGTGGCATGTGTGTTCATAGGAGCCTGATTCCGATGACTTGATCTGTGAGCTCTGGCTGCCACGATTTCACCAGGTAAGGTGTGGGAACAGCTGGGGGCAGCCAGAGCAGCCCAGTGCAGTGGGTCTTGGGGCTTACTGAGTGGGGTTAGGGTGCTGGCTCCTGGGTGGGGGTGGTAGTTAGGTCTGTGGCTCACCCTGCTATTGTTCCTGGGAGCCTGCCTGGCCTGTCAGCTCTCTGTTCCTTCTCTGTTTCTACCAAATGCCTGGAGCCTCCCAGGCCTCTGGGAAAGCTGAATCCAGGAAGGCTGAGCAGGCCCCTGGGGCCACACAGCCATGGAGCCTTGTGACTGACCCAGGGAAGGACAGATCACATTGCTGCCTGCTGCAGGTTCCTCTCAGCTTATCATGGCCATGCATCTGCTGGTCCTGAGTCCCACTGGCCCTTCATGTCCATCTTACCTTCTTCAAGACAATCTCCCAGTGGCATGACTGCACGTTGCGTGCCAGGCTCAGCATCACCCTGCCTGTGGCATAGCTCCCGCAGCCCTCGCAGCCCCAGTGGAGCTTTCACTTTGATCCCTCTTCACAGATGGGGAAAATGAGGCTTACGAGGCCACTGCCCCACAGGTATGAAAGGGCAGCACTGGGAGTCCACCTGGGGTGCTGACACCAATCGAGGTGATCAGAGCACCGGCACAGATTACCCGAGCCATGGGGCATGCTTGAACCAGCACTGGGAGCAGGCTCAGGCCCTCGCCTTCCTTCTCACTGAGTTTTGGCTCCGTGAATCTCCCGGGCTCTGAGGGCACACAGGAAACATCACGTTGCTTATACAGTCCCAAGTAAGAGACTTTGTCGCGGCCTAAGAACAGGTGGGGCCCAGGAGCCAGGGCTGGTCCTGCCCTTACCTCTGGGATTGCAGAGGCCTGCCCTGGGTGAACCTTGGGCACAGGCGTGCTTCTTTGGTTCATAAAATGGGCAAGCCGGAGCAGGTTCCTTCCACTGCTGGATTCTGATGACCTTGTGTGGAAACCGCGCTACCTCCTCTGGGATCCCTCCGTGCTAGTACACAAGGGGTGGACTGTGGTCTGTGATAGGTTAGGTGACAGGAATCCAAGAAGACCTGGCTTACGACCCCCCACCCCAGTGCTCCCCAGTGCTGCACAGATGCAGCCTATCCCAGGTGCTTCACTCAGAGGATGAGCAGGCAGCTGGGGTGTAAACAGCTGGGTGCGCACAGACCCCTCAGAGCTGCTGAGTTAGGCTAGGAAGGCACAGCTCCACTAGGTTCTTGCTTCTTGCCTGGCAGCAGGTGGGAGTAAACGTGACCGTGTCTGGCCACCTGATGAGCTCACAGTGGTGTTGACCTGTTTACCAGAGATGGTCAGCTGCCCCTCATCACAAGCACAAGTGAGGCTGCAGCGCCAGGGTGGGCTGAGATCCTCCCATCTCTGGGGCACAGCTTCCCTGACTTGTTCTTCCTGGAGTCCTTAGCTAGAGCATTGGAGCAGAGGGGCTCTACTCTAGCTGTGCGCGTAGACGGCAGCAGGGTTTCTGCATGGCAGGTGTGTATGGAGAGACTTGGATGGCGGCCAGGGTTTCACGAGATGGAATGGGAGTGTGGGTGGGGCAGCACTATGGCCCCGGGGCAAGTTGAAGAGGGGTCTTTCAGAGGCATTCAGAAAGTGCAGGAGAAAAACAAGAGCCAGGACTGAAAGGCAGGTCATGGTCAAGCTTGTGGGTTCCTAAAAGCCAAGAGAAGAGCCTGGGTGACAGTTTGGAGGGCTTCGGCTAAAATGGTTGTGTGGTGTCCTAGGAGGAAGATCTGGTGGGTCGAAGTGGACACTGGTACAGTAAAGCCAAGTGGTCTATAAGAGGTTAAACACGGGCGTGGCAAGTCTGGTGGGGGTATCCCCAAGGAAACAGCAGCTCCTTTTCTTCTTACTTTTTTTTTTTTTTTTTTTTTGTGGGACCAGGGTTCAAACTCACGACCTTGCCAGGCAGGCACTTGTGCCACAGAGCTATCTCCCCGGCTCCTCCTTTTCTTCTGACCTGAAGTTACCTGGACAAATACCTTTTAGTTGGTCATGTAGGGCTTGTAGTAGGGATAGAATATGCTACTAGGATCCATCTATCATCCATCATCCATCATCCATCATCCATCATCCATCATCCATCATCCATCATCCATCCATCCATCATCCATCATCCATCCATCCATCCATCCATCCATCCATCCATCCATCCATTCATCCATCCATCCATTTCTGAAAAAGTCTAGTTCTATGTGTGGTCTGCTTCCCTACAGTGTGAAGTGCTTCCTCCTGAAAGGAAATACATAGCCAGTGTGAAGAATGGCAAGTTACATTTCAGCAGTTGTTTCTTATCTCTCAGGATCCAACCATGCAGTGTTGTTTGGCCCAGCCCCTTCCTGATGCCCAAACTGTAGCTATATCTTCCAGATTACATTTATAGTACTTCAATTTCATCATCCTCATTATCAAACATGCAAATAAATCGGAGATTGACTTTGCTGGTCCAGGCCTGAGTCCGTTGTTGGTCCAGCCTAGGATAGCCACTGCTTAAGTCTCTGCTCTGTCTTCTTTTGGGATGAGCTCAACAGCAGTTCCCAGAGGCCATCAGAAACCCTGTTTTGGCGAGACACATGGCCGAGGGCACAGGCTTCCTCTGCAAGAGGGCCACAGTGAGTATGCTGTCTGTGTAGAGGACAATGGCATATTCCCTGAACACAATGCCTACCTGGAATGTAAACAGCTCCGGCCCCACTGGGTCTAGCAGAAGTGGGCAGGACTGGGCTGGCCCTGGTCCCTAACCCGAAATGTTCTGCTTCTTTCTGACCTGATCAGAGCTAAAGGGTAGCAGGCTCTGGGGGGCTAGCCAGGACCCTCTTCTGCACCAGCGTCATTTTGGCACCCAAGGATTTGGTGCCGCAAAATCAATTAAACTAGAGGGACCTCTCACCTCTGGGATTTAAAGTGCTTTTAAGAGGCCATTATTCAGAATTTTGTAATTTCTCCTTCCTAAGTGCTCCCCTCTCTGTCACCCTGATCTAAAGGACCTCATTTCCCTCTGTCTGATGGGAAAGTGGGGCCCCGCCCCCCTGACATTCAGGGACCTATAGGCCTGACTTCTGCCCTGGGGCCACTGGGCTGAGACTCTGCACAGTGGCTGGGCACTCTTCTCAGTGGGCAGGGAAGTGGATGCTACTGGCCAGCCTCCTGTTAACTCCTTAACTGCTGGGTCAGTTTGCTCACAGAGCAGCTCGCAGCATCCCTGTGTCAGGTACTGGAGGTCCCAGGGGTGGGGTACTGCAAATCATCCAGCCAGTGACTGCTCCAAGGTGATCAAGGTGGCAGCAATGTTACTGTGGAGGCGGGGCACTGAAGGCCCCAGAGGAGGAGCGTGGTGCCCTGTGGGTAGGGGTGTGTGCATGTCTACAGGGGTTATGTGTGTGTATGGTGCGTGTGAGAATGTGTACACTTGTGCAGATGGTGTAGGGGAGAGGTCAGGGGCTGAGATGTCACCATCCTCTCAGCTCTAGCCTCAGCAGACAGCCCCTGAGTCTCTCCTCTTTTTTGGCCCCTGCGTTGTCTTACCTCCTAGGGGGTTCTAGAGGATCTGGGGTTTCACAGCCCAGGCGCAAAAGCAGCCCCAAAGCCACACTGATGGAAAGGGCTTCCTTCTCAACTTTCTAGCAAGTGATCCAGCTGCCCATGGTGGTGATGGCTTATACCAACCCCTCCTGCCTCCACCCCAAGGTCTCAGGAGACATCGACTCTGGAGGAAGCCCACATCTCTGTCAAGGGAAGCCACCTGAGGTCCAGGAGCAAAGGCATTGGATATTGATTGGGCACTGGGTGATGAGTTGGTCTGGGGCCTACGGGTGCCATAGCACTCTGAGGTGGCAGGGCATGCTGCTCAGTGTGGTTGGCACAGGCGATGCCAGTGGGAGCTTTGAGTCTGGGGTATTCACGGCCAGGTTTAGTCAGGAGAATGGATGGCCTGTGGTCTGGTTCAGGGAAATAGCTCTGGTAGTTGCAGTAAGAAAGGTAGTGGGTCACAGTCAGGCCACACAGGGCTCAGAGGCCCACGAGGGGAGTTTCTAACAGAAGAACCTTGTGGCTGAAGCTCTTAAAATCTCTTGAGCCCAGCAGGGCCTTGCCTGAGTGCTTAGGCTGCCCTGGGATGTGAGTCTTGTCTTCCCTGCATCCGGGTCTGCACACACCCTAGGCCGACCTTGCAGGCTGTGATGGCTAGTCTGCAGTGAAGAGTCATCTAGGACCACCCACTGACCTGTCTCTCATGTTAAGGATGACATTATATCCATTTTTTAGACATTAAAAACAGGTCCAGGTGATTTGAATAGGGACAGGCCTGGGTTTTCTTGTCTAGAGCTTGTGTCCTGGTGCTCTGGGTCATCATGAACTCTGCTCCCCTGCCTTTGGGGTGACCACCTAATGACTGTAAGGTTGAGTGATGGAGCTCCCACATCCTGGGCTGCAGTCCTGGACATGGAACCTATCTGCCCTGGATTATCTTTACCTTGAAATGCTACCACCTTGATCACTGGCCTGAGCCCCAGAGGACAAGGGGTCTCCTCATGGTGAACTTCCATTCTGGACATGGGCTATCGCCAGGGCCTTGCACAGAGGATGTGAAGAAGAATGTGTGTCACAAGGAACTCAAGTGGGGGCCCATGAGGTTTTGCCAGTGGAGCAAAGCCGAGTCGCGCAGAGCTAAAGTGCCTGGCTTCCTGGCCGTGCTTCCTGAGAGGAGGCCTCCCCTGGCTGAGGAGGAGGCTCAGGAGAGCTGAAGGAAGTGCGGTGTGTTGGCGTGGGGCACGGAGACCACAGCAGGGTGCAGTTCAGAGAAGAGCATCCTGTGGGTCAGACAGGGCCAGAGGACTAGGGAAAGTGGCCTGTCTGCCCTGCCACAGGTCACACAGCCTCTTCCGAAGCCCGTACTGTCACTAGGTCCTCCGCTCTCTAATTGGAGGATAGTTAACTAAGGCCCAATTTTTTTTGGATCCAGACTGTTTATTGGCATGCTCAGGTGGTCAGGGGACAGTGGTGACATCCTCCACAAACTCCTAAGGCAGGAGAAGATGGGTGGGGTGGGCGCAGGGACGCTCTCTGCCTCCAGGAGTGCTGCTGTCAGTGACTGGTCCAGCTTCTCTGCCCCATGTTTTGGAGCAGCTGGAAAGGTAGGGGCTCCAGAATGGGCAAGGAAAGGCCTCTGGCTCCTGACTCAGGGGTCTGGCTGTTGAGAGTGAGCTGCAGGTCCGAGCTGGTTCACTCTGGAGGGGCTGGGTAGGGCCCTGAAGCGAGGAAGTTGATGAAAACAGATGAAACAGATGTTGGATTGTGAGCCCAAGAAAATGCCTCTCAGACCCCAGACTCTGAAAGCAGGGAAAGAGGCAGGGGAAGGGTCAGGGACAGTGGCTGAGCACCCAGGGGACCATGGGATGCCAGCCAAGCTCCTGCCTGATTGTCCTCGAGATGAGGGGGCTTGGGGGTTTACTCAGGAGTGCCTTGCTAAGGAGGCTCATGTCCTATGCCTGCACCTGTCTGACTACAAAGCACCCCTGCTTGGCAAGATGGACATCTGAGGGCATCCAGGTTATGGGGAAAGAGGTATGTCTCATTTTGGGGGTGCTAAGTTTAAAGGAAAGATAGAATCCTGATATGGACAATCATGTTGACAGAGAACACTTGGCCTGGCCTGTAGGGGTTCCCAGGGGGACAGGTGTGCTCCTCCATGAGAGCCTCTGGTCTGACAAAAGACCCTGGAGTTGTCAGCTAGGACTGCAGGACAGCCAGGTAAGTTTAAATGTTGGCAGATAACTTAAGGATTAGGCGTTCTCAGTCCAGTGCCGGTGCTGGTCATCACTATTCTGCTTCTACATGTGCCTGGGTGGCCTATGTCACCACAATGACCCCAGGCAGGGCACTCAGGTCATCGAGGAGGGAATGTTATCCTTAGCCTCGCAGGGGAGAGGTCAAGCTCCTGCACTGTCCTCTAAGACAGGCATAGCGATCCCGGCCACGGCTTGCAGCTCCGATGATCGCAGGGTGGGAATCAGACTGAGGCTGGAGAACGCCACCATCTGCCCAATCCCGAGGGCCTCTCAGCTGCAAGTACACCAGATTTTGCTTGACACCTGCTAATCAAGTTGTCTGCCCTCTGAGGCTTGGGCCAGGCCTCGGCAGAGCCTGTGGGTATGAGGCAGCTTTGGGTCACTGCAGGGAGGAGTTCCTTAGGGAGAGGGTGATGGATATGGGGTGGTCTTTGTCAGACAAGTGAGTGAAGCTGATTTGGGCCAGAGGAAGGGCAGATGTGGGCCCTTGTTAGTAGAGTCTGCAGGTGCCTGGAGGGACAGCACTGCCTCATTCCTATGCATAGCCCCTACTGTCCCTGCAAGCACAGGGGAACTGAGGTGCCAGTAATGAAGTGGCTTTCTGGGGGCCACCCCAGTCCTTCTTGTCCTGTCCCCAGCTGGCCCAGTCAGCCACACTATGACTCCAGGGAGTTGAGGGCGCTGCTGTCCCATGCCACCCATCCTCTCCTGCTGCTTGTTGGGGGGGGGGTGGGATTCACCACTGTCCTGAATGCCTGCATGTGACAGTAATCACTGTTTGGATCTAAAGAAGATTGGCTGTAATTAAGCAGCCTCCAATTACAGACAGGAGGACCTGGCGGCGGTGCCAACTACTAGGAGGCTGGGAAGGAGGCTGCGAGGTCTGCAGCGTGGCAGCCGGGCCACCCAGCAGGCTCTGCCTCCCTCCTCTGTGGCCTCTTTCTGTGGATTATGCAGCTGGTGCTGGCCATGGTGGGCAGAGGTGTATCTGTGGTGTGTGTCTACAATCACTCACCTCTGCCGCAGCCTGTGCTGGAGAGTTCTGAAGTCTGCCTGGCAACTGGCTTGAGGATCTTGGGGATGACAATTCCATCATCCCACTGAAGATAATCAATCCTGGGAGCACTGTTGCCAGTATCATTGAGACTAGTACTGCCATAACCACTGTCATCATGGCTGAAACCATCATCTCCACCAGTTACCATCATGATTTCCATGCTTACCACCACCTACATGACAATGGTTACCAGTATCACCACTGCCCTTTCTGTGGCTACCACCTTCATCACCATGGTTACCATGGTTCCATCACCATGAATGCTACCACTACCACTTACGTAATAATGGTTACCATTATCTCTACCCCCGTTAATATGGTTGCTACCCACTATTTCTGTCAGGGTCACCGTCATCACTATCACTGTCCTGGCTTGGATCACCTCCCTCTCGCCCTTTTGACCCACTTCCAGCTTCCTGTGTCTCTCAGGAGTGTATTAATGCCCCTTCCTGCTCATTTCTGGTGAGTTCTGCATGGGGAGGCACCACCTGGGGTTAGGGAGAAGATGTGGGGTACGTTTACCCCGATTCCTTTTCTGCTTGTCAGGAAGCCTCCCCGTGTGGCTCTTTCTGGATCTTGGCAATGCTTCCTGACCTTCCTCCTGGTGGCACTAGCTGTGGTGGCATCTCTTACTGGCCACTATTCCTTAAAACACCACGGCCCTTCCTGGGGCCTCCTGTCTGGTCTGTGCTGTGATAAGTAGCTCCTTGTTACAGACTCCTGCATTCCTGCGATGACGTGGTAGTGGGGCTTCTGTTGGCCCCAAGCCAGTCACTGGCTGCACTAGGGAGGCATCCTCTTCAGCTCTGTTCCTCCCTCTCAGCCAAGCCAGGCTTTCCCTTGAGCTTCTGCCTGGAGACCTGCTGAGGCTTCTAGTCAACAGGTGTAGGGAGGAGCTCTTGGCAGTGTGTCACCCCAAATGGAAACCCATAAACAAAGCTAAGTAAGGCGCAGGGGCATTTTACACTCCTACTTAGGAAAGCCCTTGGCCAAAGAGCAGCGGGGACTGAAAGGGGGACAGAAGCCTGGCTTTGTGGGTGCTCTGCTGACCAGGGTTTGGGAGATGGATGCTCCAATGTCATTGTCAGGATGTTGGCCTGTGAAGTAGACAGGCAAGGCCGAGCAAGGTGATGTCTCCTCTCTGGAATCTTATTCGTAAGTACCAGGTGGCAGCAGTGGCCACTGAGTATGGATGCTCTGAGTTTACCAGAGTCTATCTGAGCACTTGGCATAGGCTCTTGGCACTGTCAGAGTTTATGGAAGAAGGTCCTGTGTCCTCACTTGGGTCAGACAGAGCAGAAAAGGGAATAGGGTAGAAGCATGCCACATGGAGCCGAGAGCAGCTCTCTCTCCCCGAGTCTGCGCAATCCTGAGCCCACAGGTGAATCTTGATGCATCGGGGAGGGGTGGCCAGAGCAGGACAGAAGGTGCCATTGAGTCAGCAGGGGAGGGGTGGGGAGGGAGCTGGGAAGCTGGCTCAGAGCCACGCAGTAGAAACTGCATGGAAAAATGGGAATGAATCCCAAGAAGTTAGAGAGTCAATTAAAGAAGTTCAACTTTTAAGTCCCTGGAAGCACAAACATGAAAAACAGAGAGGAAATCAGCTAAGGAATAATGTGAGATTTTCCAGAACAAGAGGATTCAGCTTATGGATGGAAAAGGCCTTTGAGGTCCACAGTGGAGGGGCAAAGACTGTACCCCTGCACAATGTGAACCTGAACCCCGAATCCAGAAGCTGAGAAATCTCCATTCCTGAGAGAAGTTCTTTGTTTTGGAGAATGAACATTTAATCTGTCTCTCTCTCTCTCTCTCTGTCTCTCTCTCTGTCTCTCTGTCTCTGTCTCTCCCTCTCCCTCTCCCTCTCTCCCCCGTCTCTCTCGTGTTTGAGACAGGGTCTTGCTATGCAGTTCAGGCTGGCTTTGCCCTCACTTTGCAGCCCAGACTGGCCTTGACCTTGTAATTGTCCTGCTGCCTCAGCTTCCCACGTGCTGGGATTACAGGCATGCGCCACCACATGTGACTCAGGAAGAGTCGGGCCACATCCCCTTCTTCCTTGCTTCTGTACACTGAGGGGAGAGTGTGGGTTGGTAGCGGGGTGGAACTCAGGGCCTCACACCCGCTGGGCAGGCACTGTGCCGCTGAGCTACATCCTGGGCTGGGAATGAACATTATTTTCCATCCTTTCCTCCCTTGCACTGCTGATGCACATCCTTAGGTGCTTCCTAAGAGAATGGCTGCTTCGGGCCAAGTATTTGTGAGCACATAGTATGTCTACTTTGGACACGATGTGAAGCAACTCAAACAGGCCTGTGTCTCAGGGAAGAATCCTTCCTCCTGGAATTCTGAGGAATTTCTCCTAGCTGATTTCTATTAGGAAGGCTTTGCCCTGCAGACCTCGTTCACCTCTCTCAGAGCATTTGGTGCCTGAACTTCCGGTTCTGTCTGTGCTCTCTGTCGCCACCTTTCAGATAGGATAGGGGAGATGAGGGTGGGGAGGAGGCTGAGGAGGGCAGCTCGCTGTGGCAGGGCACTGTGGTGAGGGGCCATGGCCATTAGCCCGCTGGTGCAAGTTGCTCACCACTTCTTAACCACTGGCAGAGCCGGTGCTGGGACTGTGCCCATGGCAGTGCAAGGAAGCTGAGGCAGAGCAGGGCAGGGGCCTCTAGAAGCACCAACGAGCAGCAGATCTGGGAGTTCCGCCATGTCCTTGGACCCTTACACTGCTGGGGTCCTCACCGTATGCTGCCTGACTATCTCCCTCTGTCCCTGCTGCCTCCCTGTCCTGTCGTCTGTGGCCTGAAGACTCAAGCTGCCTCTTTTTCCAAGTGACAAGGGCCAGCTCTCCCCTCTCCAGTTTCTGACTGGGTTCTGGCTGGCCCAGCAGCCTACCCCACTGTCCTCATTGAGAGGAAGCCTCAGCAGAGGGCTTGGGAAGAAGGCTCCTGTCACGGGCCCTTGCAAAAGGCACAGTTTGAGTAGGTGGCAGGAGCCCACTGCCACACAGCAGCTACGTGACCACAGTGAGAACCTTCCAGACTTGTGGCCTTGGCTCTTCAGTAGCAAAACGGAACCCTCCAGGCTGGGGTCTTGAGTGGGAAAATGGGTGTGCATAAACCTAGCTCAGGTAGGGGACAGTAGGCAGTGGATCTGGCGTCCTCTCTGACTGTCCCAGAGCAGAGGATGCCACACTGAGTGGAAGGGCACAGGGCGTGGCCAGGTAGGCCTTTGTGGACCTGCGAAGAAGTGACAAAGAGCCTGTAGGGCTGTCTTGCCACCTACCTGCACGAGCTGGGGCTACTTCTCCACCTAGTCTCTTCTCTAAACGTCCTAGATATCTGAGGTTACCTCTGTGATTTCTGGGAGGAACCACTCACTGCGAGCATCGTGGCATTCGGTAATAATGATGACTTGGCTGGCTTTATTCCGGCCGCATCATGCATAAACATTTGAAATCTTCTTGGCTATGCATGAGTGTGTCCACGGGAAGCGAAGAAGAAACACGACTGGGGCTAAGCTGCCTGCTCCCACCGCACCACAAAATTTCAAGTCATTTTCATGACCAGCAGCTGCCCTCCTTTTGCAGCACCCCGTATGCTGCCAGGCCCCTTCCAGATGAAGATTTCAGAGCCCCTGGGAGATGATAGCCTAGGTGTTCCCATGGCCCCCAGCCCTAGGGCTCTTCCTCCTGCCACCTGCATGCCCTGTTTGCTGCAGGAAGGACACACAGTCTGCCTGGTAGTCCTCAGTGGCTGGTTCTAGAACCTACACTGGGTTTGTCATGCATACACGTGTGCGTGAACACTGCTGCCCCTGCCCTGCACCCAGGCTGCTCCTTCCACGTGGGTAGATGCGGTCCTTAGTGGTTTAGCAAATGGTCAACTTGTAACACTCAGCTGAATGGAGCCGGGTGGTGCTGGATGTGGAAGGCCCACCTGAGGTCATTGCCAGCAGCATAAAAGAGCTAGAGGGAAAGAGGGCGTGCTGTCGATTCTCCTGGAGAAGCTTGTCACACTGATTTTCCTCGTGTGAACCCAGCTGTCCTCATCATCACAGGAGCTCAGGTTCTCACTGTCACGGAGGAAGGCTGCGGTGCTCTTCAGGGGAGCTCTGGTCCTTACGCTGAGCATCGCTTCCAGGCTCCAGCACAGATGCATCAGCCTGCCGGCACAGAGCCTCCACCCCTCTGGCATGGACCCCTTAGCTTCTGCCACTGACCTTTGGGCCTTTCCAACGCAGTTCCTTGAAGCAGACTCGCATGAGACATTGTTGTAGGCTCTAGGCCTCCAGCTGGACTTGTAGAGATACTCCATGGGCTCTAGGTCTTCCACTGGACTCATGCAGGACATTGCCATGGGATCTTGGCCCTCAGCTGGATTCTTTGGGTCTCTAGTGCATAGACAGATCTCCCGCACTCTTCTGCATTTGATGTTTTGGGTGAATATTATGAAAATAGTCCTATAAAGTATGTTTTCCGTATCAAGCCTATCCCTTGCAAGCCCTGACCCCAGTTACCTGCGCTGGCTCCTGACACACACCCTCCACCTCAGCCTCAGAGCCTTTTCAGCTCCCTTGTCCAGATCCACCCAGATTGATAGGGTCAGAATCTTAAGGAGAAGCCATTATCTCAAAGTTCTCAAACACCTCTCATGGCAGCTGTGTGGGCTCTTAACATAGGTGGGCTGGGCAGCACCTGTGAAAGAGGAAAGGCAGGAAGGAGGCCAGCGTGTGCAGGGATGCCCAGGTCATTGCTCCTTGTCTGGGAATCTATTTTCAGGGCCTGAGAGGTAGCTCAGTGGCATAAGCACGTGCCTGGCAAGTGCAAGGTCCTGAGTTTGATCCCTGGTACTCATGAAAAATCAAACAAAACCTTCTGCTCAAGAATCTATTATCTGTCATAGGCTGAGCTGTGGCCTCTCTGAGGTCACCTGGGTGTTCCTGGAGTTGTACACTGCTAGGCTCCAAACTGAGCTCAAACTGGGCCAATCAATTCTGGATCAGAACATTCATTTCTGGAAGTGCCTAAGAGAAGACAGAACAAAGGTGCCCTGGTGATCTGTTCTCACTCCCAGGGGTCCAGGGTGATGACCCAGGCCTTCCTGGGCCCTGGTATCCTCCTTGGTTGGGTCTTGCTCTTCAGCAGTGATGAAAAACTTTTCAACTTTTCCCTGCTGGTTGCTTGGGGTCAGAGGAATGAGCAGAGAGAGGGGGGTGTGTGGCTGGACCACTGCCTGTCACCATGGACAGGGAGGGCCAGGCTGACCAGCGCTATGGAAATCAGTCCCCATCCAGAAGTCCCTGCAGCGGGTTGTGCGGCACCCATCTCCCACAGGTCATGCGACGAGAGCCTAAGATTGTGAACTTCTTGGAAGAAGGGCTTTTGCAGATGTGATTAGGGACTTGGAGGAATTCGGTGACCAATGATGTGGCCCTTATGAAGGACAGAGGGAATACTTAGAGAGCTACAGGAAGTGGGTGTGTAAGACCCAGTCAGCGATTGGAATAATGGCTCCAAGAAGAAATCAGCTCCTCTAAGGTTCCAGAAGACACTGGCTCTTGGGCCTCCATCCCAGCCTCTGACCTCTAGAGGAGACCCTCGGAGTCTAGTTTCAGCACAGAGTAGGGATTTAGTGATGGCTGCCTGTCCCGGACTGATTGGTCTTGGTTGTTCTAGGGTGACCTTGGGTGCTCCTTACCCTCCACTCCCAAGTACTGGAGGCAGAAGGGACACTTGGGTGGAGCCCTCTGAGGTTTGCAAGGATGCTGACAGGTAGAGGGGTGAGCAAGGCACATCTAGGAAGGAGGCACAAGTGCTGTGTGCCCCAAGGACAGCACATCCCTAGGCCCTGTGGGACAGGGGCCTCCTGTTGCTCTGGGTGCTGATGATGCTGGCAGAGTGAGAAGAAAGTCCGGTCCCTGCCTGCCCGCCGTGCAGCCAAGGGGCGTGGTGGCTCCGCGGAGACCAGGCCTACACAGGATGGTTTAAGCACGCAGGGCGCACTGTGAGGACAACAAGTGGGTGGGGTAGTGACAGAGTCCCCTGGAGAGTGCAGGTGGGGTGATGGGACACCCTAAGGCAGGGGGCATTCCTGCTCAGTTCTGAGTGATAAGGAGTGAGCCATGCAGGTATCTGAGGAAGACTCTCACAGGAGGGACGGCAGGTCCATGGGCCCCGGGGCACCTTGTGTTCGCACAGTGGACCGAGCCAAGGCCAGCAGTGGCACACAGATCCGAACTGTGAAAATGCCACCACATGGGACTTCTCAAGCTATGCCAATTCCTGTGCCCATGGGAGTAACTGCTCTACCATTCCTGGCTTGGGAGGCTTACTACGTGGTGCGGAACCAGGGACAAGTAGGTTTCTGGGCCCAGGGGAATGCTGAATGGGGACACATGGTCTGTTATGGAGCCAAGGGCACTGGGGCAGGCAGAGCACCTCACAGGGCAGTGCCACCAGGCCTGGCCCTATAAGGCTGAAGCAGCAGACAAAAGCAGGGGGACAGGCCAGAGGCCCCCAAGTGAATTGGGCCAGGTTTGTGCAATGCAGTGAGTAGAAATGTGGGTGAGAGGGGACAGGGAGGTAGAGCCAGGCCCTGGCCTCTAGGTGCGGGGTTTGCTCTCTTGCCTCCCATCCTGGCTCTCCTCTGCTCCGCCTCTCAGCCTTTGCCTATGGGCAGATGCGTCTCCAAGACCCCAGGGACCTAAAGGCTGGCTAGAAGATGCCCTTGCTTGTCTGGGGGCCTCTGTGGTCATCCTTCTAGGAGTGCTCCTGTGCACTTGAGCCGGTGTGCACGTGTGTGTGCATGTGTGTACAGTGTGTGTGTGTGGTGTCTGCTGCTATTTTTGAAAGCCCCATAGTCCATGCATCCTGTGCAGTTCAAGCTCTAATTACCAGATATTGTTAATTATGCAGAACCATCAGCAGTTTGTTTTTATGGAGCCAGAAAAACCCAGAGCCTTGGGCCACACTGTGCCTGCTCTGCTCTCTGCAGTGGAGGCTCTGGGCCTATGACTTCTGCTCACTCTAGGTAAAATGGGCCCATGGGGGACCCCACAGGACTCTCTGAGCCAGGAGCCTCCCATGCTAGAGGGAAGCAATGCCTATGGGGGTTGCATGCCCGAGGGAGACGTACACTGGGGGTGCTGGGAAAAGGCACATGCTGCAAGGAGGTGTGTGTTACAGGGAGGTGAGCCATGGGGAGGCGCGGTTCAGAGGCAAGGGGTGCACTGGGAGAGCTCTGTGCTGGGGAAAGGTGCAGCCAGCGCATGCCTGGGGCGGGGAGGGGGAGGGGGAGGGGGAGGAGGGGGAGGAGGCCATAGGCTGGGGCTCGGCAGGCTACTGTCCTGAGCCAACATGGGACGCCTGAGCACAGAACCACCTCTCTGCTTTTGGAAGGGCCACACACCCCTGTGCAGGCTGCTCCCTTGCATGCTGCCAGAGTGCCAGGGCCCTGCAGTCCCCATCCCTCTCCTGTGGTCCTGCCCCACCATGACTGCTGCTGCCCTGCCCAGCCTGGCAGATGCCTCCAGCTCACCTTTGTTATACTGATGGCCTCTGTCTTTTGCCACTGCAGCAGTATTATGGAGATCAGTGCCGCCCTTTGGGGCAAACCCAAGTACTGAAGTGGCCCCTACACAAGATAGGTGGCAGAGCAAGGTGAGAGAGGTGGTCTAGGCAGTGGGTGCATGGGGATGGGGCTTCAGCAGAAGCCCACCCGGAGCTGGGAGGATGTGTGGAAGTGGGCCCTCAGCCCTCAGGCCCACCTGGCTTTCCTGGTTGAATAGCAATTATGATGATAATAAATAACCTTAGTGGTGTCCCAGAGCAGAGAGGTGGTAACAAATTAGAACTAAAGATGTTTTCCTGCTAAAGTGACACATAGGCAAGGCAAGAGTGACATATGGCTGAGATAGGCGTCAGGGAGGTGTGTCATTCTGTATCTGCTGGGCACCCACTCTACAGGTGTTGACACTGAGGCTTTGTGAGGGGATCTTCCTTCCTGAGGCCTGGACTCTAGATGGCTGCAGACTTGGGCAGAACAAAGGTGGCAAGTGGTGGCTTGGGTTGGCCATCTAGCAAGACTGAAGCACTGTGGTTGACCAGTTGTCCGAGTCTGGTCTGTCTGCCCTGATTGCCCAGTGTTCACTAGGTCACCCTGCTGTTCTCTTGGCCTCCCCCAGTGCTCCAGCTGCCCATGGGCACTGTCACTCAGTAGGTCACCAGGCCCCACCGTGATCTCTGACCTCCTACAGCTGAACCCTCCTTTATTCTCTCTGGGTAATTCCCAAGTGTCCAGGTCTCTTCTACATGTGCTGCATGATACTCTTGTAGCCGGTCTCCTCCCCAGTGTCCCAGCCAGTGCCTATACCCGAGGCCTTCTTCTTTCTGTAGCCCTGTCCCCTTAAATGCAGAAAGCCTTTTGCTTTGCGGTGGGCATCCCACTCCGTCTGTCTCGCCACATTTGCCCACCTGGGCCCACATATGCGGCAGCATGCAGTGTTGTCTGCAGAGCTCTCATCCCTGGGCCAGGACAGTGCTTCTGTGGTCCCATGAAGGTCTCCTGATTTCCTGGGAGGAAAGTCTGCAGGAGCTCAGAGGCTCTGCAGGGCTGTCATAGGTAGGTAGCTGCCAAAGCTACCTGCTCCAGGCCTCATGGCTCACCTGCAGTAAGGTCCAGAAGTTCTTGCTAATACTCAGTGCTTCGGCCCCATGTGCAGTCCCCACCCCAGCCAGAGCACTCTGTACCTGATACCCAAAGCTGGCTGTGCCCCAGAGCAGCAGCCACACGCACTTCTGTAAACCACTCTGGGGGATCCTCCTGCACATCCTGGCCCCATGTGTGTTTTCGAGGTTCAGTTGGAGCTCTCTCTTTCAGGGCCTCTTCTTGGGACCATAGCTGTTACGGTTTGCGTCTAGTTGTGCCCCCAAAGCCTGATGCAGTCTTGGGGTGGGAACTTCTAGAATTTGAGATTAACTCATGATCCACTGGGATTATGGGTGATCTAAGGCTGGGGTTATGAGTTTTAGTACTGCTGGGATTATGGGTGTAAGCGTTATACCCAGACTAAGGCAGAGAGCCTGAATGCAATATAAGAGAGACAGAGAGACAGACTCTCTCTGTTGCCAGTGTTGCTGTTCTGCCACCATAAACTGGATGCTCTCTGCCCTGTGCCACACTGCCTTGGAGGCAGACGAATATTCAGTGCAACCTTCATTAACTGAGCTAAATAAACCTTTCCTTCCTTCATTTTGGGTGTTGGGTAGTTGTCCCAGCAGCTAGAGAAGAGTAACTGAGACAGAAGCTCTGCATGGGTCAGGTCCTTGCAGGGCTCTCACGCCCCACTACCCCAGGTCTGTGTATTGTGCTTGTCCGAGCACATCCCTGGGAGCCCAGGGCCAGTGGAAGGACATAGGGCCCCAGCCATGGGCTTGCTTCTTTCTTTCTTTCTTTCTTTCTTAAATACCTTTGTTTATTCACTCATTTTTATGGCCAGCTCAGCCCGCCCTGAGGGCAGGGCTGGTGCAGCATGTGGTGCCGGGGATCGAACCGCAGTCCCTGAAGCCGCCCAAGCTTTCCCAAGCAGGCGCTTTAGACCACTGAGCCATCCTGCCGGGCCCCCACGGGCTTGCTTCTGCTGGCCCTTCTCACTGCTGTGTGAACCAGTGCTTGGCCTACAGAGCCTTGCTGCTTCTGTGCAGAGAGCCAGAGGTGTTGGCCAGCCCTGTGCCGAGACGATGCAGGGGGTTCCCGCTCCACCAGCGAGGGAGCAGGCAGGGGAAGGGGTTCCTCTGAGATTCCGTGGTGAGGGCTGAAGTGGTGTTTCCCACCTGCCGGCCAGGCAACACCACTGCTCACTGTAATGCTGCCCATTCCCTGAGTCCCTAGCCGGTACCTGCTGATACAGGCCATCAGTGAGGGGGCAGGCCAGGCCCTCCTGTACCACACACCTAAGTCTAAAGGCCTGAGGTCTAGAGTGATCATGCTGTTTGCTGGCCAAATTGGGGCACTTTAGAAAGTGAAGTGTGCTCATCATACCTCTGCAGGCACAGATGTGGCTGGGGCTGCTATCCTCCTGCTCAGCCAGCCAAGGACAGCTGGCAGTGGAGGCCTTTACTGTCCTCTCTCCCAGTCTTCCAGTGTCCATGGCTTCTCTGGGTGTCCTGCTCCAGTAGCCACAGACCTGGCCCAGTGTGATGCTTCCTACAGACCCAGTTGCCACGGCCACTTCATCCAGCTGTGCCAGTTGTTGCACAGTGTTGGGGGTGGGGTCACCTCTCCAATACTGAGTGACTTATGCGATATGTCAACGTGCCACCTAGGAGAATAGAGAAACACCAGCAACGCCACTTTAATTGCTCCTCTCAGATGAGGTAATGATCGTTAATGTGCACTGGATCTCATTAATTAACTCTCTGACTTTAATTAACTTCTTGCCTATTTCACCTGACATAATATATTATCACAAATGTCAACTTTGCGGAATGCTCCCCTCTTGGAACAACACAAGATTCAACACGTAACTGTTGCATTTTTGACACCGTGGTGGAAAGAAGCTCTCGGTGGGAAGTGGACAGGCCACCAGCAGGACAGAAAAATGCCCAGCTGACTATGGAGTTTTCTACTCCCACGAAGAATTCATAATTGTGATCACATTTGCCCCTAATCATAGTATGATGACTTTTCTAGAGTGTTTAAACACTGCTAATGATAACCGTAAGAACGGAACACCCGACAACAGCAAAACTATTTCTTTCTTTTGAGAAGAGACTCTTGTTTCCTGCCATGAGCTCCATTAGAGCCAGCAGGGTATTGAGACAGATGGTGAGGGTCAGCCCAGGGGAGCAGCTCCCCTTTTTGGCTGCTTTGGATGGCAGATGTCCCACTGGACAGCTGTCCACATCCTGACTGCCAACACCCTTGGCACACCATTCCAAAGCTGTCCATCGCAGCAGTACTTGGGGACACCCAGAGTGCTGTCTCCTCATGGCCCACTGCTTCCCAGGGTCATGGTCACATTGCCCTAGTGAATCCTACACGCCAGGTTCAGCATCACTGCTGAAAGGCTCCTCCTGATTCTGTCCCCTTGTGAACTGCTCAGCCATTCCTAGGTCCCTGGTGGCTCAGGAGATGGCTGGGAGCTGTCTTCTCCATGAGGCTTGGCTTCTCCCCTTCAAGGTCCCACCAGTCCCTCCAGCCTGAGGTCAGATGAGTAAACTATAAGACTGTAGGATGTTGCTGGTCCCTGGATGTCAGCTGGGCCTAGCCCAGACCATGCGCCTCATCAGCAACAAGTGACACGTTTTGGGGGCGGCCATGGCCAAAAGAACAAGACTTTGTCTCTGTAGCTGGGCTGTCAGCAATTGGCTCAGGCAAGAAACAGCATGTGACTTCATTTCCTACCTCAGTGGCATTCTGGTGAGGCCAGCTAGAGGCCAGGCCTTCGTCTGGTGCAGCCCTAACACATGAACCTTAAGTCATCTCTGCAGCGAGCTTTCTCATTCAATCATGGTCCTACCCTGTCCTGATTCTGCACATGCCACACACGTGTCACCCAGATACATGTGCAAGCATACTTGCACATGTAATCACATACACATATGGGCCCACACACCATTCATATATATATATATATATATGTATATATGTATATATATATGTATATATATATGTATATATATATTATAGATACCTGCATGACTATACACCACACACATACACATGTGTATGCTATATCTATCTATCTATCTATCTATATAGAGAGAGGTGCTCACCATGCACACATGTACAGATACCCATGTACTATGCACATGTATAAGCATAGACTAACACCCACATTAGCATATGTACATGCTACACATGTCATGCATGCACTTCTGCACAAAGCACACGTGTCTATGCATGCACAAGCACACACCCATATGTATACTTGTACACACTATACCCACCCATACACACATACATGCATAAGCACACAGAAAATATGCATGCATGAGCACACATGTACAGACACACATTCTCCCACACACATGTGCAGTACCTGAGCATCATACCCATGCACACCACAAATGAACGTGCATGCACATGTGCCTACATGTATAAATGTGTTCACATGTAGAAGCACGTAGATATGCACAGTAGCGCCTCTGGCAGCTGAGACAGTGACCAGCGGAGGCTCTAGCAGGAGTCTGGCAAGGAAGTCGCGGGCACTGGGACCCACCGTATGCTTGCATTTGTAGATTCAGTTTCCTTATCTGTCCTGTCTCCCTGTTGTAAAACTGTCTTTCAAGTGCCTCTGGTGTCCCTGCGAGGCCACAGTAGAAGTCAGTCCCACCACTCTGTTCCCTGGGCCCAGGACCGGTGGTGACTATGAAATGTGCTCAGCTCCAGGACGAGGCTGCAGGAAAGGACCCAAGGATGTCCTGGGCTAGAGCTGGGGAGACTGGAAGGACTGGTTCCGAAACTGATGCCCGCGCATCAGAGGCCGATGCATGTGGACGCTTGGCGAAGGTGGACGCTCCCGTCCATCCCTGCAGCCTCATTCCAGTTTCTCGCTTTTAATGAAGCATATCAGGCTTCAGGTTGCAGAGCTCACTTCCTGAAGTCTGAGGCCCAGGGCATGGCTTTGTGGACAGCCTGGCACAGCTTCTAGCAGGTAAGATGTGAGGGTCCACTCAGTGTAATATCTGGGCTTGGCTCTGTGCTCTGTCATCTGCTGTGAGAAGCACACACCTGAGGAGCAGCAGGTTGCAAGGCAGCGAGACTCAGGGAGGACCGGATACACATGAGCCTCGCCGAGTGAGCCCAGGCTCCCTGCAGGCCTGAGTGTGAAGAAATGACGCACTTAGAAAGTCTCCAACCTCAGCATCTTGCTTGTTACTAGCACACAGTTGTAGCAGACCCCTGGCACACACCTGGCCTGTGACACTCCTGGGAAAGTGATCCAGCCCCTGAGGCCCAGCTTCCTCATTCATGAAGGGAAGACAGCACTCAGGCCCGATGGCATTATGGGTACAGGGCTCTCTGTTGCCTCTCCACCACCACCACCATGCTGCAGACCTTTACGCCACCTTACCTTAGCATTCACAAGAGACTTTTCTACCTAGAAGCCCATGTTAACCTAACACTGTCACTGTGGGTTAGTGACTGGGGCCTGGTGGCATCTTGGGCCTATAGCTGGAGGTGGTCCTCAGACTTTGTCTTTGGGGTGGCATAGGCTGCTCTCAGCCAAATGTGGGTTTGGCATGGCTTCTGGTGACCAGAGGATTGTGGACCCCAGAACGATGTGCCCCATCCCCAGGATGTCACATGATCTCAGGGCACTCCCCTGGCATGTTCCACACTGCCACCGGCCTCTGCCTGCAGGTCAGTTCAGCCCAGCTGTGGGCTAACTAAATCAGGGTCCTGCCAGGCTGATGGATGAGCCGAATGGATTGGCGTATTGGACAGTGCCCAGTATGGCACAGGGCCTCTTAGTTCAATAAGTGCCTGTCACCACTTTCAAGTGACAGAGGGTTCCGTGGACTTATTCACTTAATGATGCTTCATTGTCTACCACAGTGTGCCTGGCATTGTCGGCAACAACAGTGCCTCTGTCCTCTTGGAGCTGTGTCGGAGGGAAACCAAACCCCCCTCCCCCCAGTCTTGGCAGATCTGGGTGTTAGGACAGCCCAGCCACAAACTGTCCCTCCCTGCCTTGGTGATTTGCAGGGACCCACACTGCCCAAGCCCCTGGGACGCTGCTCTAGAAGGGAACTGGATGTTCCGGGCTGGGGCCAGGCCCAAGGGGCTAAAGCCCAAGCAGGGCCAGGTCCAAGGCCAATCTGCTGGGGTGATTGGCAGCTCTGGGTCAAGTGCCATGCCTCATGGATGCAGGAGGGCATCGTCTACCTGTGGATCTGCAGGACCCTGGGCCTGCTCCTGCCCTGATGCCAGCTGATCTCCAGGCAGCCCCAGCCAGTGGCAGTCAGAGCAAGCTCAGGTCCAGCTCCACCTTGGGTTATTATGCTGTGGGGCTCAGTCACACATGTTCCTGTGACATTGCCTGCAGCTGCTCATACCTGTACTGTGGCCCCAGTGCCCTACATTCACACGCTGAGCCAGTCACCTATAAGCTGCACTCACTCAGAGGGCTATGAGAGGCTGTGCTCTGGGGGTGGCTTGTCCCCATCGAAGAGTTGCATGAGTGATGGTGGCATGATAGCTGAGGGTATGAGTGGCCAGATGAGCAAGGAACACTGGAAGACAAGGGGGTAAGTGGTGGAGGGATGGATGGCAGGCCAAGGCCGGGGCATGCCAGTGCCAATGGAATGTGGGGGGAAGTAATGATGGCATTAGATGACAGGGCAGGTGGATGGACGGATGGGTTGATGTTGGCTCATCTGGGTGAGATGGGTGAGTGTGCCAGTGACAGAGATGGGGGCAGGCATGTGGGTGTCCTTACTCCTGTGCTTCCTGAGAGGCTCCATGACCTATCATGGAGGGACCCTGCTACATGCTGCATTCTTTGGAATGAAGTTTTGTCGTTGTTGTGCTATAAGTGAGCTCACTTGCTTTCTTAGTTTCTGAAATCAGAAAAATCACCCAGGCTGTGGCTGTGTGTGTGTGTGTGTGTGTGTGTGTGTGTGTGTGTGTGTG
>PVJA010008093.1:0-10361 GCA_004027025.1 Myocastor coypus
GCACAGAGAACCCCATTTGCTATTCTAGGTCTCTCCTGCTACCCAATGAATTATGGGACTGTCTTATTTACTTGTGGAAGCTACTGGTACTTTAATTGTTCCCTCTACTTCTGTTAGGTACGCTATGGATATTTTCATTGGAATCTTATTAAATGTATATAACAATTGAGGGAGCAGGGTCATTTTCACTGTGTTTCTTCTTCCTATCCATAAGCAAAGGATATCTTTCCATTTTCTGATAATCTCTTTGATCTACTTTTTTAGTGTACTATAATTTTCAATGTATAAATCTTTTATTTCCTTTATTAAATTGATGCCTATTTCATTTTTTTGGATGCTATTATAAATCATATAACTTCTCAAATTTCTCTCTCAGTTTGTTTCCTCTTACAAACAAATACATGAAAAAAGGATTCCACCTCACTGATCATTTGAGAGATGCAAATGATAACAACATTGAGATTCCATTTCATTCATGGATACTATCAATAATTCAACCAACAAATGCTGGAGGTCCTATGGAGGAAAATCGACTCTTCTGCACTGTAGATGAGAAGGTATACTGATACACTGACTGTGGAAATCAGTGTGGAGATTTCTCAAAAAAAAAAAAACTTTAGTAGCAGAGGTCCCAGTAACCCCACTTCTGGATATTTTTTGGAAAAACAAAAAGAAAACTATTCCACAGCTATCCATGTACACCTATGTTTAGCAGAACAATGTGTAATAGTTATATCTTGGAAATAATTCAAATCTTCATCAACCAAGGAATGGATAAGAAAAGATGAGGTCTTTCCACACAACAGCACACTACTCAGCCATAAGGAAGGATAAACTTCTGACATGTACACCTAAAAGCATGCAACTGGAGACCATGCTCATAAGTGAAATAAATTAGACTCGTGTGCGTAAACAGCATATTGTCAAACCAAAAAAAAAACCTGAAAAAGGAAATAAAGTCCAAATTGCACAATAGATATTAAAAAAAAAAAAAAAAAAAGGTGTTCAAAAGGAAAGGAACTTTCCTTTGGGATTAAAGGAAAAGAGAAGAAAGAGAAAAGCAAAACTATACAAAATAATTATCTTAGTGGCTTCTTTTAGTACTTTCAGAAGAAAATTTTATAATATTATTATATGGAGAATTCTTTATACCTACATCCTACACTCTGAGTAACTACTCTGAAGATAAGGACAAGCAATATATTAAATATCACTGCTCTCCTACTATTTTGTTGTGTTTAGTTTTATTTTTTCCATAAAATTAAAAATAATCACATGAATCAGAAATACTAAATCTTTTGAACAATAAAATAGGGAAAATTCTCAAGGCCAAGGACTTTATAAACAAAACCGAGCCATATGGGTAGTATTACAAAGAAGCATCCACTACGATGTCATCTTAATAAAAGATTTGCACAGCAAGAGAAATCAACAACAGAGTAGACAAAATGCACAAAATGAGAAAATATTTTTTTCTAGCTGCATTTCAAAGGACTGGTATCTAGATCATAAAAAGAACTCAAGAAATATAAGGCCCTCAAATTGAAAGACGCAGTCCCAGGATGGGTATGTGATAGGCATTTCTCAGATGATCAAACAGAAATGGCAAGTAAGTATAAGTAAGTATATGAAAAAAATATTTGGTAGCACTTGTGTTTCAAGAGGTGCAAATTGCAACAGTGCTGAAGTTCCATCTCACTCCACATAGAATGGTTGGTAAGAAGTCAAGCAAGAAGAAATGTTGGGAGGGCTGTGGTGGAAAAGGAACGCAGTCCATTGCTGGTGGGAGTGTGGGCTGGTGTTACCACTGTGGAATTAGGTATGGAGATGCCTAGAAGCACTATTGCTGGTGGTCCTACTTGATCCAGCTATTCCCCTTTTAGGCATATTCTCAAAAGAGTTAAAGACATTGCCCCACAGCAATATAATGCATGCACATGTGTGTAACAGTGGAGTTTATAGTGGCTAAAGTTTGGAAACAGCCCACATCAACCAACAAATGGACAAAGAAGATATCGATTCTTTCAGACATTAAAGAAGCATACACATGAGACATTTCTAAGTAATGAGTGTACCTTGGGACCTTATTCATAAGTGAAATAAATAAGATCCCGATGTGTAAATAGCACATCGTCCTCCGGTGTGAGAAACTGAAAGGGTAAATGAGGACCAAAGTGTTTATTAGATGTTCTAAAAGCAGAAAGAAATGCATAAATGAGAAGGTCAACTAGGAACAGGGAGGGGCAAAGAAACAAGGGAAAAGGAAAAAAAAATACAGGAAAAGAAGAAAAAATGGAAATGAATATGCAAATAAGGAGAGGAAAAGGTCTGGAACAGAGGGGACTGGGAAAGAAAGAGGAATCCAGCTGGGTCATGACAGTGCAAACTCCCTCTGGTGAGTGTGGTCACTGTGCAGACCTGAACTAGCACCCCAGAGGCCCGCAGCTCCACCCAGGGCTCACGTCCTGCCAGGGCAGCCACCACCAACAGCCATGCTCCGCTCACCTCTCCGGGAGTCTCTTAGTTCCGTCAAGTTGATGATTAAGATTAGCTCATGTCTGTCAAGAGTTGAGCTGCTCACATGGCCCCAGACGACAATGGGGCAATTGCATGGAAACAGTCAAACTTCCAAAGCATTACACTACCTTCAAAGCTCACTACTGGGTCTGTAGCCTGTATATTCATTTCCACTTTTCTCTCTTGTGTTTTCTCTTTGTTTTACTCTGCGATGTGTGGAGTCTATGAAGCACAAACTAGACATAGGTGGGAAATCTATTGTGTATGTGTGTGTGTGTGTGTGTGTGTGTGTGTGTGTCTAGGGAAAGGTCTATAGTGTGTTCAGGTTCTCACTACTAGATCACTTTTAGTGATCTCCCTGTTTACAGCATTCCGAAAACTGGAATTACAGGCATGCGCCCTGCCCAGTCCCAATTGCCTTCTCAGCACGCCCCTGGGGTGGGACCAGCCCAGCAGACCCATGGATGGAACCCCTGGCCCCTGCACCTGCTTGCAGGAGCTTTAATCTGTCGAGCTATTTGTCTGGCCCTGTTGTGGGACTTTGACACTGTATTTGATCCTAGTGTGTTCTAGAGTTTAACAACGGTTCCCTTATGTGGAAAATGAGACATACAAGAGTTATTAAGACTAAATAAGTTAATGCAGGCAAAGTTTAGTACAGTGCATACCACATCATGAGTCTAGGTCAATATTATCTTTTTTTAAAAAAAAGCATTTATTTGTTTGATGCAGAGTCTTGCTATACAGTTCATATTTGCAGTGATCCTCCTGCCTCAGCCTCCCAGCACTGGGATTAAAGGCATGTGCCAACATGCCCTGTATCAGAACCCATAAATCATGTGGTGCCTGGGATTGAACCCAGGACCTTGCGCTTGCCAGGCAGGTGCTTAGACCACTGAGTTATCTCCCTCACCCCACAAATCAAATGTTATCTTGATGCACTGTATTTTCCTACTTCTAAATAGTGATAAAAAGACACTGACTTAGGATACTTTGATCTGTGTAACTGATGCTCTTTTTGTTTCTAAATCGCCATTGTGCATTTCATATGGTCTTGTAATTGTTGCCCTTCAAACGACGTGATGTTTGCTTTCCGTCTTGTCCTGAGCACCACTGCTAGGTTTATTCCTGCGTCTCATCTCCCATGTATCATTAGCCTCTCAAGCCCATAGCTGTCAAAATGTCCCCATTTCTCCCACATTCTTGTAATTTTCTCGGTCCTAAACACCCTGAAATCTACTCTTCTGGACCTGAAAAAGCCTAAACAAGTACGTGACAAGAGAATTACTGCTCACTGCTCAAACCTACCCAATAATTAATCTGGGGGCATTTTCTGCTGTCAAACCAAGCAGTCCTTTCTGCTGCAAACCCAAGAAGTTGCCGAGTAAGTCAGGCTTTCCTAAACTCAAACAATAGTCAGAAACATGGTCAACAGACTACGTAGCGTTGGGCGTATGGCGCATGCCCATAATCCCTGCACTTGGGAGGCCGAGGTGGGAGGATCGCCAAGCGTTACAGGTCATCCTGGGCTCCACAGTGGGTTCAAGGCCACTTAAAATGCATGGCGACACCTGTCTCCAAAATAGCCAAAAAACAAACAAACAAAAAACAACAAAGAAACACCTACACCATGTGCTCATGCTGTCTTCAGAGACGCCAAGCTTAGGAGTCAAAATCTACCACTCCTTGAGTCACTTTAGTGGAGTAATTACCTAGGTTGTGCAATCTCACTGACATTATGAAACTTGGTACTATTAAGCCTTAATCACTGACTGATATTATTAAGCCTTAATAGTTCCCAGTCATGGAAACTGTACCTTGGTACCTTCATGTTTAAGGTTTTTAAAACTGAAGAATCCTAAATGTTTGCTCTAAACCATGCAAAAAGGGAATGACAATAATTTGTGTCATATTGCTGCTTCAGCACCAGTGATAAAACTAGCCAGACAAATCACTCTGCACTGCTCTTTCTACATTTATTATTATTATTATTATTATTATTATTATTATTATTATTATTAGTTGTTGTTGTTGTTGATACAACTTTCAGCACAGCATAACTGTGAGCTAACAACAGCGAACCTGACCCCTCAGCTGTGCGGACCGACTGGGTAGCCGCCCCTCCCTCCCGCACCACCGTCAGCCATAGTTTCCGTGTACCACTACCCACATTCTTTTAGCCATCTCCTGTCAGTTTCTGCCTTCAGATAAGACAAAACTCAGGTCCGCTAATAAGTACAACTGTTATGGGGGAAATCAATGTTTGCTAAAGCTTCCAGATCTTGACTGAAAGCTGCCCCGGGGAAAGTGTTTTTAATAATTATGCTTGCATTTTGTTCGCATGAGTTCACTGTTTTTTCCATATGGCTGAGGTGCAGCCTGCCTTTAAGTTTTTAAGGATGTTTTTTCCCCCTTAAATTCTATCTCCGAAAAAATAGTGTGGAAATTTATGCAAAGGGTTGTTTTATTACTGCTATATATTTTTAAAATAGACTTTGAGAAATCTCTTTTCCCCGGCAGACAAAAATGAGTTGCCGCGCAGCAGTTGACAGCGTTCCGCCGAAGCCATGCTTAGCGTCTCAAGGAGTGGGATATTTGTGACTCCTGGGTTGGCGTCGCTGAAGACAGCGTGAGCACAGATAGTTGTGGAAGAGACTGCCATAATGCAGTCAGCCACTGTCCAACTAATCATGCTTTTTCTTTCCCCAAAAGCAAATCTTACTAAATGCCAGTGAAGTATTCATTTCAAATTGTTTGTTTGATTTTATGTGCAAATTATGGGAATGCACTAATTTCCAAGCTATTGAGTCAGATTTCGGGGCAATGCTGTTTGAAGTGACGGTAGTTTATAAACATCTCTTTTCAATTAGCTCAGAACCCTCTTTCAACAGGCTTTCATAAATAGGCTAACATCAATGGTACGCTCGGATTCAGGGCAGGTCTCTAATGGAAATGTACAATGGGCCTCGCGCCATGCCCGCAGGGGCAAACATCTTCCATTTCACAGAGCCGAGGAGAAGTTCTGCCAGCTATTTTAGGCCTCTCACTTTGGGGTTTCAGCTTTAGCCCCTGTTAATCAATGCCTGCTTTTTAATGACGTGGTCCAGTCAGTAATCATTTGTCACTCGCTGAACGTGGGCGGTCTTCTGAACCATCACTGATGTAAACAACGGCAAAATCAAGGTAATCTTTCCTGCCACGCTTAGCCTCCAAACGGAGTGTGTTCCTGATGCGGAGAGGAAACGCTGAATTTGGAAGAGAGGCAGGGGAGAGAAGACCCTTGTGCACAAGGGGCTCTGAACGCGAGAGCTCTGCCCTTCTACCGTCTACAATGCTGCGCTAGAAACGTCTGCTTGCCCATGGGCTTCCGTAGCTCTTACATAAGACATGCGGTGATCCCCAGCACCTTAAGCGCTCCTGAGTGCTCAGTGAATGCAGACGAATGCATCGCCGAGGAACAAGGGTTAGCATTGAATGTATTTAACGGCAACTCCCCCAGATAGACAGGAAAGCGCTTTGAAACTGGCAGTAACTAGGGGTATGGTACCTGGTGATGCAACGTCT
Source organism: Myocastor coypus (assembly GCA_004027025.1). Classification (NCBI taxonomy): domain Eukaryota; kingdom Metazoa; phylum Chordata; class Mammalia; order Rodentia; family Myocastoridae; genus Myocastor; species Myocastor coypus. The sequence goes on from PVJA010008093.1 coordinate 6,082, forward strand.
AGAAACAGGGTGAAGCACTTGAGAACGAAGATCCGGCTCCTCAACAAATGAATAGCTATCGGATAAATGTCAAAATATATAGGAGAACATAAAATAGCACTGTTAGAGTCTAAACATTAATAAGAACAAGCATTTATCTAATCAAAATGGTTGCCGAGAAGGGGCAGGAAGCTGAGCTGTGGTTTCAATATCTGTCACTGGAGAGTCATTGTTATGTCTGTTTTTCATCAAAAAATAGGATAATGAGGCCAGGAATATAGCACAGTGACATAAGCACGTGCCTGGAAAGTGTGAGGTCCTGAGTTTGAGTCCTGGTACAAACAAAAAAAAAAAAAAAAAAAAAAAAAAAAAAAAAAAAAAAAAAAAAAAAAAAAAAAAATGTGGATAATGAAAAGGATACTTGTTCTGCCTAAATAAAGAATTGCAATAAATAAATAAATAAATAAATAATTGCATTGATCACTAAATATATAAACATAAACTTGATTCTGCTGGTGATATTTTTTTCTTCTCTGAAACAATTATCAGGGCTAGTGAGATACCTCAGCAGAACAAGTGTCTGCTTATGCAAGTGCAGGGACCTGCATTCCATCCCCAGTACACTGAGCCAGTGTCTGAGTCCCTCTGTGGTAGAGAAAGCCTGTAGTCCCAGCTCTGGGGAGGCTGAAAACAAGAGGATCACTGTAAGTCTGATCTATGTAGTGAAACTCTGAAGACTGCGTAGACCTTGTACTAAATATATAAAATAAAACTGAGAAGGAAAAGAATACATCATTATTTGAATGAGAGGATAATCTAATGAGGACCAAATTACACAGACAATGAAAATTCTTACTAAGTGTCAGAGTGCTAATGCTAGTTGTTTTTCCTGCTGTAAAAAAAAAGTTACACTGTAGAAAATTTAATTGGGAATTTACAAACCATACTAAAAACTCATAATGCTGCAAAAACAGTTACAAACTCCCCATGATAATGTAATCATTATGTACAGCTCACATGGACTAATTAAAGTACTTAAAAATCTAGAAAGAAACCTAATGATACATGAGCAAATCCTAAGTGAAAAAAACTGAATCCTACAAGATATTCAGAATAATTAAAAGATGAATTATGCTTTGGCTATTAAAGACACAATGTCAGTTCTTCCTTGTTTTAATCTAGTAGCTAACTCAAAAATCCATGATTCTCTACAAAGATGTATTATTTGTATAAGTAAATAAAAGAGAAGAGTCTAGCAGAAAGAAAGGTACTCTTCTGCTAGATGCTACCCTTTCAAGGGGATAAACCATAATACCCAAGAACTGAAGTGTAAGCTATGCACAACAACTTCATTTGAAAGAAAGGTGAAAAGAAGACTGAACTTTAAAGTGAGAAAACTGCAAAGCACTGGTTTTCACAGAGAGCCAAGCTGACCACTAAATGTAATGAGCCAGGTCAACATTGATCGGACAGGATGAGATACTCTGCCTTTCTCTTCCTTCTCCCAAACCCATAATCACTGCACAGAGGAATCAGACAAATCCTAACAAGCACATATGCTACAAAACACCTGGCCACCGCATCTCTACATGATCAAGGTTAGAAAAACAAGGAATGTCTAAGAAACTCACTCCCAGACTACAGAGAGCTGATACCAAACGTGATGGGATATTGTGAGTGGAATCCGAGAACAGAAAAAACGTAGTAGGGAAAATAATAGAGAAACTTAAACATGGTGTATCCTTAGTTAATAATAGTGGATCTCCGTTGATTGATTAACTGTGACAGATGTATAATAATAGTGTAAAATGTTAACAGCAGGCACAACCGAGGCAGGGCACACGAGAAATCTCTAGTATCTTTTTTAATACTTTACAAAACCATTCCAAAATTTTAAAAAAAGCTTTAATGGATAAATATTTATCTAGTCTCTAAATAAAGAAAACCTTTCTAAACCTAATGTCAAAGAATGGAACCTTCAAAACTATAAGATTATCAGATTTAACCACGTAGCATTTAATAACTCTTAACTCCATGAAAGGGCAAATTAACTAAGAATTATATCAACATATTTTCAGCAAAAACACGTTAAAATTGTTAACATAAAAGCAGAGCTTTGAAATAAGGAAGACTGGATGTGAAAGGTGACCTTGTGATAACAATTTTCAAAAGAAATGTAGAAGTTCAATACAAATAGGAGAAATATTCGGTGTTGCCAAATAAGCTACCTCCCGCTGGTTAGCTGAGATCAAAACAAGGGCTTTCTAATCACCGCATTAATGTTCACTGAAATCATGTCTCTAAATGATGGTACAGAATAGAGGTACAGGGTGGTTTCCTCCCAAAGGATGTTAATGTTTTTTTAAAGGATGCTGTAGCATTACCTTTCATTAGGCTTATCACTTTCTGGATATTAAAAAAAAAGTATATTAGCGGCTTTCCATGCAGAATGTGGTCTCCTTATGACGCCTCTGAGGTCCTACTTCCAAAGCTCTGGCATCAGTGCCCCTCTAGAATAAATTAGTTACAAAAATAAGCTCATTTGCACTGCAGGATCAGTTGCCTTCTCTTTGAAATGAAAGCCACAAACTGGATTATCTTTAACATCCCTCCAGTTTTATAAGTTCGTATCTCTTCAGTCTCCAAATCAGTTGATGTTCAGTACACTTAACTGAAAAAATAATGTAACCTCACTGGGGATGAGGAGGTAGCTCATTGGAATAAGTGCTTGCCTGCCAAGTTCAGGGTCCTGAGTTCAATCCCCAGTACCACAAAAAAAAAAAAAAAAAAAAAAATAGTACTTCATAGAAGAATTTGATAGTGGAACTGAGTGAACAAGATTAACCCAAAAGCATAAGGCCTTCTGAGACATGCACTATGTTAATATATTAATTGATATGTATATATATATGTATATATATATATATATATATATACATATATATACATAAAAGATTAATAGGTAGGAGACACAGTCAGCTAAAGTTGACATAGAGCATTTCTTATCCAGCATTTATTTACTTACTTACTTTCTTTTTTCTTTTTGTTTTTGGTAGCAGGATGTCAGGCATTTTAAGCACATCATGAACTAAAGCATGACAAAACTTGGCTCACTCACTAGAACCTAGAAGAATTCCTGCTTCTTTAAATTTTGTGGGCATAGATACTCTCCCCTGAGGAGGATGCCATGATCGCAGAAGGCAAATGGCACAGCACACTGGTTAGACCAATAGTCTACAGTAACAGGTATCCCTGGAGAGACACTTGAAGTTGCGTTAAAAATGGAAAGTGCTTTTAGTCTACATAACACATATTCTGGAAATGAACCAGTATAAAGTATAAACCATACTAATCTTTTTTAGCATTAACAAGAAAATGACATTTTGAAAGAAAAAGAGGGAAAAAAAGGCCCTTAGCAACCCATCGATTTTCATGTCAGTAGATGTAAGAGCAATGTCTAATGAATATTAAGTTCAACAAGCATAATTAACTTAAAAGACCTAAAGCCTAAGTCTGACATTAAGCCCCAAACTTGGATAATGAATATGTGGCTGAACATTAAAAGAGATATGTCATGTCTAACTCATGCCACACATATCAGTTATCAAAACATGTGAAAGACTCAAAAATTAGAGAAAAAAAAGGGCTACAAGGTTAGCCAATATTTTGCCCCTAACCCTTCAAGGTCAGTGAGGACTCAGGATATAAGAGAACCTAGGCTTTAGCATCCTATAACTCAGTGGCTTCCCACTGAGGAAAAGATTGATGATGTATAGTGTGCCTAAAGAGAGTCTCCTAGAGAGAAAACATCCTCTCAGGCTTTCACAGAGAGCAAACTGATCAAGCAATGGGCGTGACTCATCCACATGGCTGACACTGACAACAGCTCTACAAAACACTGCACGTAGTTTCAGGGTAAATCTTGAGGGGCTTTAACTGACTTTGGGAGATACAAAAGTTGCATGTTTTGTTATACTGGTCTTGCTTTAACTTGCCCTTAGCCACCCAGCAGAAAAGTTTAGTCATGAGGCATAAAATGTAAAGCTAGACTAGTACACTGACCTATAAAAGGCTTAAGTCAACAGCTTCCAACATTACCAGTTTTGCCAATAATCCACTGTGATTATGGAACATTGGATTATGTATATAATTACTTTCTTTTAACTTGATGTGAAGAACTTTTTTGTACCAATCATGATTAGAAAACTTTATGCATTGTATCAATTACTGCGAATGTACCACTAACATGTTTTGAAACTGTCACGTTGTTATTTCTTGGTAAAAGTAAAAAAAAAAAAAAA
>PVJA010008093.1:10461-65915 GCA_004027025.1 Myocastor coypus
TCCTTCCTTACACTGAAAGACAAATCACCTTCCCCAGCAGAGGGCCAACACCCATTGCCACAATAATCAATTGCAAATTCCAGAAGCCATCCAATGACTGCCTGAAGCTTTGGGGGGACACCTATACACAAACCGTAGCAGACCCTAAATGTACATTAATGTCAGACAGCCCTCTTCATTTGGAATTTTTACTTAAGAGAAAAAAATTAATTCCCATGGAATCAGAAGAGATCCAGAAAAAGCCAAATCAGTCCTCGTAATAAAAGCAAAGCTGGAAAACTCAATCTCAGATTTCAAGTGATGTTTCAAATTCCCAGTGATAAAAGCTGCACATTACTGGCACAAAACCAGACACATAGAACAGTGTAACAGAAAGGGACACACAGAAATAAGCCCAGGCACCTTTTGCTACTTGATCTTTGAAATATGGGCCAAGGTAATCCGCTGAAGGAAAAAGCCTCTTCAGCAAATGCTGCTGAGCAAACTGGCTGTAGGCCTGCAGAGGCTGGTTGTCAGACCCGTGTCTCCCACAGCGTCCTGGACAAAAGTCAAAATGGGACACAGCTCTCAATGTGAAGATGGAAACACTCAGCCTCCTGGAAGACACGGGAGGTGAAGTGCTTGAAGTCACAGGTCTAAGCAAGGATTTTCTGAACAAAGCCAGAGCTGCACAAGAAACGTCAGGAGCCAACCACTAGGTGCGCAGCAAAATGCAAAGCTTCTTCACAGCACAGGAAGCAACTGACAGAGTGAAGAGAAAATCTACAGGATGCCCGGAAAAAAATCACCACTCATACCTCAGACGCAAAACTAATATCTAGGGTATATGATGAACCAAAAATTGAGACGTTTAGAATTTGGTCCGTTTTTAGAACTAAAAACAAAAGATTAATTAAAAATACGGTCAAATGCAAAGAAAAGACAGGGCCTGCGAGATAGCTCAGAGCCCCTAAAGTGCCTGCTTAGGCAAGCTTAGGCAAGTGCAGAGATTGCATTTCAATCCTCAGCACCACACGCTGCCCAAGCCCTATCCCCAGAGTGGATTGAGCTGGGAACAAACAAAGAAACAAAGAGGTGGAATGGATAGACATTTTACAGAAGAAGAAATAAAATGGCCCATAAAAACATGAAAGAAATATTCCCCACCACTGGCCATTAGACATATACAAATTGAAACAACGCTGATATTTCTTCTTCCTCCAGAGACAATGGAAAACATCAAGAGGTCCAATAACGGGGCCCGGCGGGATGGCTCAGTGGCCTAAATTGCCTGCTTGGGAAAGCTTGGGCGGCTTCAGGGACCGCGGTTCGATCCCCGGCACCACATGCTGTGCCAGCCCTGCCCTCGGGGTGGGCTGAGCCGGCCATGAAAATCAGTGAATAAACAAAGGTTCTGAAACAATAAAACAAATAATAAATAAAATTTAAAAAAAAGAGGTCCAATAACAATAAATACTGGTGAAACTGTGTTGAAAGGGGGACCTTCGTGTCTTGGTACTAGAATGTAAGCTAGCACAACCATTTTGGACATCAATATGGACAACTCTCAAAAAGATAACAAATAGAAAATTCCCCTCGATCTAGCTATTTCCCTTCTAGGTATTGTCCCGAAAGAGTTTAAAACATCATATTAAATGGATACATGTGTATCAATGACTATAGAAACACAATTCCTAACAGCCAGATCTTGGAAACAGGCTATGTCCTTCAACACAGGAATTGATAAGAAATACAGGGATGCTTCCACACAAAAGAGTATTACCCTGTTGAAAAAGAAAGCTGAGTCTTTTTGCCTTCTTTCTTCTGTCCTTGTCTTCATTCCAGTTATTCCTCCCCATTGGATATTTTTTCCCTTTTGTGGTATCTATTGTACCTTTCAGATATTATTTGCACTTTCATGTTCTTGCACTAGTGAGACAATATGTTGTTTATATATACGGATCTGGATAATTCCACTTACCAGTACAGCCTCTAGTTGCATCAACTTATCTATAAGGGCCTCAAATTTATCTTGTTTATAGCTGGAGAATAGCTGGCTTGAATATTTATGTGTATATGCAAGATATTTTGGATAACGTTACTGCCGATCTCCGCTGGCCTTTTGAAAAGTTCAGTTCATACTTTTTTATTCTTTTTTATTATTACATCTTCCTTTTAATCTCTTATAACTTTTTTCTTGTTGCTTTTTTAAAACCAATATTGCAGGTTTACATATGGTAAGTTAAACAACCGATTTAAATAACAGTATCATCCAATGTAGAATTCCTACTACTTTGTTTAAGGAAATTTTAGATCACTTCTAATTTATTTTTACTATTTTGTATTCTTTAAAAAAAGAAAAGGGAAAAGGAAAAAAATAGAAAGATGTATCGTAACTATTCATAGGAAAGTGCTTGCACTTTGAAAACGTAATTCTATTCCTGTACACAAACAACAAGTTCAGAGAGAGAAATGAGGGAAACCCACCCGTCACAACAGCATCCAAGTAAGCAAAATACTGAGAAGCAATCTGTTAGAGGAAGTGAAAGATCTGTACATTGAAACATAGCGTGTCCTGAAAAGAGATCGAAGAGGATACCAGAAAATAGAAAGATGTGCCTCACATGTGGACAAAAAGTACCAATATTGTGAAAATGAGCATGCTCCAAAATAGTTATGCAGATTCAGTGTAATCCCAATGAAAATACCTTTGGAGTATCTCACATATTTAGAGAAAATATTCCTAAAATTCATTTGGAGCCAAAAGAGATCTAGAATTGCAAAGGCCACCTTGAGCATCAAGGGCAAGACAGTGGCAACATAATCTCTGAATTGAAATTATACTACAAATCTACTGTGATAACAACAGGAGCCATTATCCATGACACGTTTCTGAACTCTTCAGAGAAGAAACCCAGTAGACTTTTTAAAGGATTGCTGGAGCTTATGGAAATGCTCCACTCAGAAATCATAGGAGAACCACTACCAATGGGCCAACTCACAGAGCTATGGCCAGTGGATGAGCACTGTGCCCATCCTGGGAGCCCAGCGGAGTTGACTTACAGAGTCCAGCACAAACTGGTGGCTGCCACACCAGCAGCCGTGTCAACTGTTGGCGTCAGGTGACACCAGGGTTGATGGCTACCTAGGGATTGCTAATGGAGCTGCACTTAGTCAGCTCATGACTGAAGTGAGTAACAGAAGCCTTAATTGATTGTCCAAAGAACTGCCTTAGCATTTAAGAAGGGCTGACTTAGGTTTATTTGTTCCAAGAGATTTAGTAGAGCAATTATCTAAAGCAAAGTTGAAGGACTTCAAGATGACAGCAACAGAGCTGTAGAAAGAAGAATAAATTTAAGTGATCCTGTCTTAGTTACTCTTTTCTCGTTTCTGGGACAAGTGCCCGACACCCAAAATTAGGAAAGAAAGGTCTATTTAGCTCGCAGTTACTGGAGGTTTCAGTCCATACTTGGATGGCCCAAGGCTGAGTGGAACAGAGCAGAGAGCATCCAGTTCATTGCGGTAAAACAGCAACAATCATGACAGAGGCAACCGACCAACCAGGGCACCAGAGAGCAACAGCGTGAGTCTGTTTCTCTGTCTCTCTTTGTATTGCATTCAGGCTCTCTGCTTCAGCCTATCTGCCTTAGGCCACACCCATAGTCCCAGAAGGACTCAGACCCATAACCCCATCAGTACTAAACCACATAATCCCAGTGGATTATGAATCAAGTCTCAAACTCTAGAAGTCCCTGCCCCATGATTGCATGAGGGTTTGAGGGGGGCAACTAGAAATAAACCATAACAGGTACTAAGCAGATAAGAATTTACTGGATTGAAGATTGGTAGAAAGGGTTGGGGAGATAGCTCAGCATCATAAGCACCTGCCTGGCAAGCCCAAGGTCACAATCTCTGTTACCAAAACAAAAACAACAACAAAATATTGGTAGAAAGAATGCCATACAAACATGTTATGTATACAAACTTTGGGATTTTGTGTTTCAAACTACATGAACTGCATGGGATAATTTCATCTGATCTGAACGTCTACCTCAAATAGGAATAGCTATAAAAGTAAGCTATAATGTGAACTAATATAGCTGATTATTTTCTCCCAATAGGAGACAAAAAGAAATAACATTTTGGAGAAATTGTGTTGTTTGCTGTGAAGCACTGTGATTTAGGAACGTGAACAGTGTGGCCGGCTGAGGCTGCAGGACAAGCACCTCCGTGTCAGGCCCACGTAGGAGCGGGCTGAGGAGCCATAGTGAAAGAGGCCGGGGGAGGTGGAGGGAAGCCGTTGGCACCGCTCAGCGTTTGCTGGCCACTGCCCCAGTAACCGTGACTTTCACATACACTAACTGTGGGAATGTAGCAACCCATGATGCCCCTCGCACTGGTAGTGATCCTCCTGTCTCTGTCGCCCCAGCACTGGGATTACAGGTCTGCACCACCATACTGTTTCAGAGCCCGACTTGGCACAGGACGGGCATGATATAGATACTGGGAATGGGACCTGGACACTTGCCATGCAGGCGCTTAGACTGCTGAGCTAGCTCCCCAACCCCCAACCCAGTGCTTTTGTTTTTTTAAAGATGTTTATGTTTTATTTTTCTAGGGTGGCTTCATTTCTATTTAAATTAATTTTGCAAATAATAATTTTTATACTTGCAGGCTCAAAAAACACTAGTGATTAGAGGCAAATGTGTATTATAAAATGAGAGAATCTAATATTTATTGACCACTTATTGTATGCTAGATAGTTTTTGAGGAATTGTATATTATTAAATAATTAAATTATTAACAAGGAGTGCTGGCTCTGCCCCCAGGACACACTGAGAGGGCAACTGAGACTGGGTGTGGTGTCACATACCTGTAAACCTAGCTGCTGGGAGTCTGTAAACAAGCGAATCACTTCGAGTCTGATCTAGTAGTGAGACCCTGAGCACCTTGTAGACCCTTCCCTAGAATACAAAACAAAAATATAATTAACAACTATGTCAAGGAATCACTAATATCGTCACCTTATAATTGAGAAAACTGAAGTTCCTCATCTTTGGCCAACCTTCTTCATGGGTAACCAGATCCTATCAGGAGTGGAAAAATTTCATCAGAATGTACTGTACCGGCAATAAATATAAAGCCTAGTGAATACTGTATTTATGTTTAAGATCAAGTGACATATTAAAAAAAAAAAAAAACTGGGGATTGAACTCAGGCCTTTGTGCTTGCAGGCAAATGCTTAAGTGTTTATTCTTAACAATGGATCATCTTAATAATATGGGAAACCACTTGGTGATGGAACATTATAATAATTACAAATCTTTAACACTACACAGATAAAAGCAAACAAGATAATTCTACATAGTCTGATCAGACAAAACTGCCCTTCAGATGTATTTTTTTAAAGCAACAGATCACTTTATTTAATTTGTATACTACCAGTCCTCGTAAGAAGGGGATGAAGAAGGTGAGAAACATGCAGAGGAAGAAGATGAAAGTCAGGGGGAAAAAAACACATTAAATTCCCTTTTATGAATAAAAACATTGAAAGAAAGCTCATAAGAGTAATAGCAAGGGTTTCCTCAAAGAGGGTATTTTGCCGCTAAGAGCAGGAAGGAGCAGAGAATCTGTATTCTATTCTTAAATAGATTTGAGATTCTTGGAAGAAAATAAAATTAGAAGGACCAGAGAGTTGTTACCAAAACCTTTGCAAAAATAAACAGGAGAGGATTGAAGAGGAGCAAAGGCAGCCTTCTGAGTCCAGATTCACACCTAGGAAAGAAGGCGAGGAGAGCAGATGGGAGATGGAAGAACTCAGAGGCCTGAGGGTTCGGAGGAAGCCCACGTGGGCCATGTGGGAGGCCGGCTGCTCTTTGGGATCCACGTCCTCCCAGGGGCTGGGGCGCCAACGCTGCCACCCCTGAACCGCTGAGCCAACAGCGCTCTTCCGGCACTTTTTCCTTCTCCTTATTTCATTATAATTTGATTACTGCATACCTGTGGTGTATAATGATTGTGTTCGTCGTGGGTCGTTGGTGCTTATCCAAGACGCATTGCAAGTCTGTTTCATTCCCTTCCCCTCCCATCACCTCCTTCTCATTCCACTGCCTCTTGTACTTCCTCCTCCTCCTCCTCCTCCTCCTCCTCCTCCTCCTCCTCTTCTTCTTCTTCTTCTTCTTCTTCTTCTTCTTCTTCTTCTTCTTCTTCTTCTTCTTCTTCTTCTTCTTCTGCTTCTTCTTCTGCTTCTTCTTCTGCTTCTTCTTCTTCTTCTTCTTGTACATGGTTTTCTGCACACTTATCACATTCCCTTTAAGGACTGGGTGCTCGCAATCAACACACCACCATTTCTTCTTTTGAATCTGCACGCCCCATCTCTCCATCCCTTTCCCCTATGCAAAAGAAGATCTCACTATGCAGTTTCACTTTCATTTTTTCCCAACACTCTTAGAGGTTACACTTCCTGGGTACTCAAATACTATTGGCGTTACACTGCTCTATAGAGGAAAAAAATGTACAGAATTGCTATTGAATACTGCTTAATGTCCTGATGAATTACATATGTAATATCATTAAATTGAAAAAATACAGTAAAATATGTGTAATCTCAGAATCTTTCTAAAAACATACTGAATATCCATGCATATATGATGACATATATCAATGTATAAAGAGGCGTGCATGCAGAAAGTTTAAACTGGTTATGACTAAATATTTGGAATAAAAGATGTTATCTTTTTGTGCTTTCAAATTTTTCTTTAGTTTTACAAGAAGAAGCACGATTTTTCATAGACAAGACACCAAGGACGAGTGAAAAGCAGTGTAGTTAATTATAAAGTGTTTTCATTGTCCTAATTTTTTTTTTTTTGACCCCAGGACATCTAGATGTAGAAACAGTTCTATTCTAAGGACTGGCTCTGCTTTTACTTTCTTGGTAGTTCCCAGTGCATTAGACATGAGAGTCACTTCAAGATTATTGCGGAGTCCAGAACTACAGATGCCATTCAACTATGTCTATGTTTAGAGCAGGAAAACTTGCCACTGGTAAACTGCATAATACGTCTGTGACAGATGTGCATGCTTCCAACAGAAGAACAGAGAAACACTGGCACACAAGCTCAGGTTTAGATCTGCTCCCTCTCCACCGGCCCTATCTATGTCTGCAGGCATAGTGGTTATGCAATATTAGTCTAAATGGAACTTACATTCTGCCATAAAAGAAATGTTTCCTTGCAAGTGTCATCTTGCTGCAGTGTGTGTGAGTTTGTTTAAAGTTGAAGAACTGGTTTTACCTGTACATTCCATCCCTGCAGTGCATAGATCTTTGTAATAATATAAATGTTTACGCTTACTGAGCCCTTAAAATTATTAAGCAAACATGCTAGGACCTACATATCCTACCTCATGCCATCTTCACAACTCCAGAAGTAAGAATTGTCCTGGTCACAGGTACACCCTCAATGCCCCAGAGAGTTCAGTGCATTTGCCCAAGAGCACAGGACAAGAACATGAAGTTAAGACTCCAGACCCATGTTCCAAGCGATGTTGGTTAACCTGGAGTCAATTTTTGGGTGGCCCAACATGGCCTGCGGGCCACAAAGAGACCATGACTATTTGGACCAAATGAAGACTATTTGGGGAGAGCCTGTACGCTAACAATTGCTTATAAAAGTGACTTAAGGGTAAAATAAAAAATTTTAAAAAGCATACTTTATGACACACCAAGTTCAAATCTTACAGTGTTTTATGAGCTTGGCTGTACCGACGCACCCACGTGCATCCTATGTATACTTAGTGTGTATACTTACTGTGCCCTCTATGACTGTTTTCACAATACAGTGGTGGAGTCCTTTCAAAAGGCACAGAGGGCCCACTAGTACTTATTGTCTGATTTTTTTTATAGAAAATCTCCCCAAATTACTATGAAGGATAAAGCCTTCATTGTAGCGTCTTTTCCGAGTCATTCAGAGCATTTTTGTTAAATGAACCGGACTCCTGCCACTCCAGGCCTCCTAAGTTAGAATTCCTAAAGCAAGCTCCAAGAATCTGTACTTTAAAAATTCCCCAGATGATTCCAATAATCAGCCAAGTTTGACAGGCACAGCCAGGAAGCACTTTGGCCCAGAGCAGTTGCCCCTTAGGGATCTTTATTTCTGCTGAGGGAACAGGAGTGGATAGTGGCGAAAGACCCTCGCATGCTACTGAACAAAGGCTCCTCCAGTCCCTGCATGACAGAAACGGGGCAAGATGAAAGCGCTAAGATATCAGAGGATTAAGGTGAGACAGGATCTCTCCTCTGCTTACAGGGTTCACCTGAAACCATGCTCCCGGAGAGAGGGATGCGATGCCACGAAGAATCTACTTACCAGGTGCAGAGGTAAAGTTCACAACTTGCTCATCTCTTCTGATGAAGAACTTCCTGTGCTCTGGACATTACAGCTGACAGATGGCCTCAGCTCACATTGCCGTGACAAAGTACGTGAACCCGCAGCAAGTCATGGACCTTGAGTGAATACTCCAGTCCTGGGCACCAGTGCCTGACCCTCCCTTTGTGATCTGCCTTTCCTTTCTGGCGCCACCAGGAAATCACCCCAGAAAGGTCCCTGGCATGGAGATGTCCTTTTCTCTGAAGCTAAAATCCACTCCTCACATCGCTTTCTTTGGCCTCCTTTCTACTGGTGAACATCCTCTCCCTGCAGGGCTTTGTCCCTGTCACTCCTGGGACTCTTTAAAATTAATGTGGGCCAGCCAGATAGCTCAGTGGATTAAAGCACAGAAGGTGCAGCCACTGGGGGCTCAATCCCTGGGCCTGTCCTGCTGACCCTGCCACCAGAGCATGCTGAGACGGCAATTGAGGTTAGGCATGCTGGCACGGCCCAGCTCTTGGGAGGCTGTAAACAGGCAGATCACTATGAGTCCAGTCTAGTAGTGAGACCTCGAACACCCTCTAGACCATCCCCCCTGACACACACACACAAAGATTAATGTCATTGGCACATTTTAGATATACATCCTGACACTCCTCATAGGGAATTTGTGGCCCTACATGATTTATTTTGATTCTTCCTTTCCCTCATTTCCCTTCTTTTTGTTTCCCAGTGTACCTGTTTAACCTGTAGCCACCTCTGCTCAGCCTCAGTCAGTTCTGGCCCCCGCTTGCAATGAACATGTCCGCCAAGTCCCTCAGTGGGACCTTGGCTCTTCACCGTAGGTTTCCTGAGGTTTTCATGGCTTTCATTCTTACATACACTGTCAAGGCATCTTTCTCACCCCCAGGTCCTAGTCCTCAGTGACAGTGGGCAACGTGGTGCCCAGGGTCTCTGGAGCCAGAGTGCTCAGGCTGTGCTTCCTCCTCCTCCTCCTCCCCACTGAGATGTGGAAAGAGCAGCAGTTCTCACTGCATAGATTTCTTGTGAGTTTTCATAGAGATTCTCCCCCAGAGCAATCGCACCCCCGTCCCTTGGCGGACACTTAACTTAGTGACGTCTCTAGATAGATCTGCCTTGACGCCCAGGTAAGTGGTGTTGGTAGCCACGGGCTGAGACGCAAGGGCGCTGCTAAGCATTCCACAGTGCACGGGACAGATGCGTTCTGGAGGGGCGTGGACAGGGAGAGCTGCCATTCTGAGCTTCTACTTACTCTTCAGTTCAATATTCATTTATTTGATTACTTTCCACAGAGGGACACAAACTCTGGAAGAGCAGCAGTCAGTGACTTTGGTGAATACAGGGAGATCTGTATGACAATCGAAGTCAGGCTCAGCGTATTGGGTGTCTGGGGGAAAATTATTTTAAAATATTTTTTAAAACTTTATTTATTTATATTATGGCCAGCTCAACCTGCCCTGGAGGTAAGAGTGACACAGCATCTGGGGATCCAACTACAGTCCCTGCGGTTGCCTAAGCTTGCCTAAGCTGGCACTTCAGACCACTGAGGTATCTCACCAGCCCCCCGAAATTATTTTTGAACAAGTAGAAGTGATCTCCTCCTATGCTGTCAGAAAAATTTCAAAGCTCCTTACACCTGGGTCTTTGGCTCAACTATGGACAGCGGTAGTGGATGGCAGAGGGAAAGGCTATGAGATGCCAAGGCGCGTGCGCGAAGTGCGGCCCTCTTCTTTCAACAAAGCAATATCGGCGTCACTGTCCCTGGGAGAGACCTACAGAAGGCACACGAACCAAGCTGAGCCGCCCAGCCGAAGAACTTTCCTCTAGCGCTGAATACCTGGACGCAGAGTCACCATTTTACTTCCTAAAGGGAACTACACTTTCGTCCCCAGAGACCTCAAGCGGGGAAGGAATAGCTCAAGTTACAGCTATCCTCATTGGCCTCAGGAAAGTACGAAAGGAAAAGAATCCCACAGAAGCGGCGTCCTCATCATCCCGCAGCGTTGCTCAGGGACTATCCATCTGTGTCCGCCTCGAGACAGGCCTGCTCCACGGGAAAGGACTTTGGAGCCCGAAGCTCCTTCCCACATAGCTGAGCCTGCTCTCTTCTAGCTGGGAAACACCTACGCAGGCTGCTTCTGTGCACTCCGCTTCCTTATTTTTCATGCATCCAGGATTTGTTCTGCCTCGGTTTTCCAGCCAAGATGTGAATTCCTCCCGAAAAGATGCGCAGCTCCCTGGCAGTCTCGTTCTGTGAAGGAAGCTAGGGAGTTCTGCGCCGGGTGCTGAGCCCTGACTGCTCTGCTGGCCCTCTCTCTCTCTCTCTCTCTCTCTCTCTCTCTCTCTCTCTCTCTCTCTCTCTCTCTCTCTCTCCCCCCCCCCCCCTTCTAGAATGCACACCGCCTTGGCCACAGATGTAAGAGCCACAGCAGCCCCGGAAACACACAGCAGGCAGGCACTAATCAAGTTCACCCTTCTTGGGGACGCGCGGCTGCCACCTCCACCCCTTGCTCGCTTTCCTTCCCTGCACCGAGAGGTTCCATCCTGTGTCGGTGGCCCCTGCAAATAAATAGCTTGCGACTCACACTACAGCACCTGTGGTGACCGGGTGAACTGTTAATTATGAAATTTGTATATACCATCTGGGCTGGCATTTGGCTGAGGACAGCTGAAGCTCTCAGTGCTCCTGAGAAAAACGATGAATGCTTTTTCTATTAATTATTGCACTACTTCCCAGCTGGCGCGTCCTCGTCTCTCCTCTGCGCCCGTTCACACCCAAGTCCTCTGAGGTTCCACCAAGTTCTGCCTTCCACCGTGTCCTCCCCGACTTCAGTGCACACTGTGAGTCTCGCTTTTCAATTTTAGTCAGTTGTTTTCTTTTTCTTTTCTAAAAATGTATTTAGCACAGGGTCTACAGGGTCTCACTAGGTAGATTGGACCCACAGTGATTCTCCCAAAGGCTGGGATTACAGGTAGGCATCACCATGCCCAGGGCCAATCACTATCTCAGTGCACCCTGGGGACGGGACAGGCAACGCACTCCGGAGATTGAACCCTGGTTTCTGTGCTCTGCCTAAGCGGGACATTTAGTCCACTGAGCTATCTGGTCAACCCTTCCAGTCATTTTCTAATTGGTTCCCATCTACTAACTGTGAGTGTGATGGCAGTAGAGCAAGTGCCTTATATTCTTTTGGATCTTTTTTTTTTTTTAATTTTATTTTATTTAAAGCAGTTTTTTTTAATTTATTTTATTTTTTTTTATTTATATTTTTCTCGTTTCAGAACTTTTGTTTGTTTATTCACTCATTTTTATGGCCAGCTCAGCCCGTCCTGAGGGCAGGGCTAGCGCAGCATGTGGCCCCGGGGATCGAACCGCGGTCCCTGAAGCTGCCCAAGCTTTCTGAAGCAGGGCTTTAGACCACTAAGCCATCCCGCCGGGCCGTCTTTTGGATCTTTTATCTCCTTGATATACTGAATGGTTATTTTATGCCCACTGTATTTCACATATATTTCAGGATGATACCAACATTCCATTATTAATCTTTTAAGAGAGAAACCAAGACTAACCGCTCTTTCCAGGTGTCCCACAATCAACTGACCACCAACCAGTCTGACCCTCCAATAGACACTCAAACATAGAAAAGATTAAAATTTTTTTAAAAATTATATCAATATCCCCAAGGTGCAGAATGTGTTTTTCAGTAAACTGTGTAGTGCTGCAACGGCAGAACCTTTAATAACCCAGTAGAAGACTTTATCTTTACAGAACTAGAAGGTGACACCCAGGGATGCTCCATGAGTCCCCAAGAAAAGACCAGCAGGTGACACTGAGTCTTCCGCGCTTTTCCTAGGGGAGCGCCCATGCTGTTTCCTTCTCTGCACTTGACTATTCCTGATTCTGGACCCGCAGGCGCTCCCCTTTTGACTGGCGAATCAGAACTAAGTACTCAGGCCTTCCCCCAGGTCAGGGGGGCTCCGCAGTGCCCTCGCAGGGGCCCAGTTTCCCTCCAGCGTCTCCAGCCTGAATGTTTCCCCGAGACCCAAGGGCGTCCTTTCACAGTTGCCCTCCCATGCGCTCAGCTGTATGTTTCCTCCCACCAACCTCTAATTCCTCCTTTGGCTGCTGATTTTCTCGGGCCCAGTGATGTGTTTGCTGCTACACTTCTAGCCGTAAGAGTCAGCCGCACGACCCTCGCTCAGCACAGCGGCCAGGTTTGCCTAGAGGGAGGACCCCCTAGGCAAAGGCAGGCAGGGGAGCACGTGGCTCTTCCAGGAACTAGTGTTAGTCTTTTCTTCCTCCAAAGCTAGAGGAAAAAGACCTTCCTTCCCTTAAAATGATTGCTAAAACCCTGCCCTTCTAACCAAAAGAGTATGAGAACTTCTGTGGGGCTTGTCTTCCCCGCAGAGCTCTGACCGTTACAGTCAGGAGGTTGGATGAAGGTCGCCTGGGTGAGTCTCCGGTGGGGTCCCTGCTGGGCCAAAAAGCTGATCCCATCACGGTTTAACCCTTCATACTTCATTTTTTGTCTCTCTTTTTGAATTACTAATTATATTAACTTCAACACACACAAACCATAAAATTGAATATATCGGTGGTGTGACACAACATTTCAATGCATGAATGCATTATGTTTAAGCTGCATGAAACATCTCTACTACCTCACCTGTCATTTCTTTGTGGTAAAAACTTGCAGAATTATAAATATATATATATTTTTTTACTTTCTGACAGCCCGTTCTCAGGTGCCAGGCACTTTGGAGCTTTGTCCTGTCTTACTAATGTTGCACAAACTTTTCTCAAAGAGCATTGCCTGACTGACAGTTGTCTTTAACTCTGAGTGAAGTACAGACAGGTAGGAGAGGAGTTTTCAAGAAAGAGATAAGGGCTGAGGAGAGAGCTCAGTGGAATAAGTGTTTGCATCCCTGGGATCACCAGGGAAAGAGAGAGAGAGAGAGAGAGAGAGAGAGAGAGAGAGAGAGAGAGAGAGAGGGAGAGAGAGAGAGAGAGATGGAATGTGCTTTCCTTAGTATTTCTAATTACCTACGGTTTCTGACAAGACAGATTCTTGTTAGAGTTGCACATATCACTTCTCTATAACAGGCCTATGTCTATTCCTGAAGTTCCCTCCAGTCCAAGCATCTAGGCCAGCAGCCTCACAGAAGTTTGTGGTTTCTCAGAGTACTGCTTACTAAAGTTATTCCCCGCAGCAAGCACCCTGAGCTTTGCTATACAAAGTAAGTTTCCTGGGTGTGACTGCCAGAACACAGTCTTCTGATGAGGTTTACCATACCAGTGATGTCTGTGTGAAAAGCTTCCTCAGCCTCTCCGCCAGTTTTCATCATGCCTAACAGGAGGAGCCTGAGCGAAAGGCTCCCAACACCCCTTCATTAATTATAAAGTCTATTAATGCCTTTCTTTCAAATGATGTCCCTGCTTCTACTGCTGTTGGTGTGACAAAGTACAAAATGTGAAAAATAAGGCCACCTAAGCAATACATGGCTCAGAAAATATGGCCAGCAAATATTAGTTGCCTTTGTGATCTTACTCTATCCAAATGCACTCTGCATGTGAAAACCCTCCCAATTATGTATTTTGTCTCCTGTCCTGTGCATGTGTCACTCCCCATGGGCGAGATGCAAGCTATTCACATAGTGAAAAAGAATGTCAGAAGCAAAGTGGAGGGACTTGGAAGGGACACAGGACTCAGCCATGCTGTCCCCGTGTATCCTGTGTTATTGCGGGAGTCTGGCTCCACATTCCCTCTGCTTCAGGGGGTCTCGTGAGCCAGGCTAACCCTGGAACACTCAACTTGCAGCTATCTAAATGCATCTCACTCAGAAAGTCTTCCCTGTTAATTCTCAGAGAGAAAAAGAATAACAACACACACGTTCTTGCGCAAGGGTATGGAGTTTGGCACCCTCGGCCACACCAAACCGAAGCTTCAAATATAAATATCAGCTCCCATTCTCGAAAGCAGCACAAAGCCGCCTGCTTTCTGCTTGCCTGCGGGCCTTTCCTCCGCTCATTATCTTTCTTGCAGGGAAATTGGAATGTGCAGCCTGGTGAGGCCTTGCTTGGCCAAGTATGGCGCCTGCTGTGAGAAGGCTGTGCAGAGAACTCTCCGGGAAGGCGTGGTGGGAACGCGTCGGCCTAGGCGGCTGTGCTGCCCTGGGAATCGGGATCATAGGCTTTCGCGGCAAGATGGTAAGCCTGGGGGCAAACCGCGACGCAGCTCTTTCATGACCGCAGCCACGGAGGCCTGCAGAACCAGTTACAAGGAAGACTCCCTCTGCAACTCTTTCTTCAAGGTCATTGGGTGCGCCCTGGGACACAGCCTGGGAGGATGCTGAGCTGCCGAGCGCACGCTCTTCGTAACGCTCACGCCACTGTGACTCAGAGGTTCCTTTCCGCAAAGATCTCATCTCCAAACCTCACTGCAAGGCAAATATAAGGCAAAAAAAACCTTGCCCGATTGATATAGTTAAGTACAAACCGCGAATCCTCTTTAGCCAGCTAGCAGCACTGAAAATAGTGGAACAAGGGCTAGTCAGATAGCTCTGCGGATCGAACCACTTGGTAAGGCAGGCGCAGGGGCCAGGATTCCATTCCTGGCTGGCCCTGTCCCCCCCCGGGCACGCTAAGAGGGCAACCGAGATTGAGCGTAGTGATACGCTCCTGGAATCCCAGTGCCTGAGAGAATGAAAACAGGAGAGTCACTACGAGTCTAATCTGTGCAGCGAGACCCCCTAGACCGTGTACTAAATTACATAGAAAAATAAATAAACAAGTGAATAAAGGAGTGGAACAGAGAAAAGTTTGAGCCGCTGGTGAGATATTCTGAGAAGACAGCTGCATTCCGTGGTAGCCTTGGCTTCTGCAGCACATCTGTGCGCACCATCTCTGGGCCAAAATTCCCTGAGGGGCTCTTGAGCGGGGAAAGAACCTGAAGGATGCAGAAGCTGTAGCTCAAAGAACTCTGGTTTTAAACAGTAGCATGGGCAAACTGAAAAGCTCCGTGACAAACTTCGGAAGGTGTTATTTTTCTCAAGATGCCATGAAATCTGAAAGCACAAAACTGAACCAAAAACCCAAGGGACTCGAATACCATAACCTTGCCCAAGAAATGTTTTCCTGGCACTTAAAACATGCCTGCCTTACTCCCAAAAGAATGGTTCACATACTGTAGATACCTGAACACCCATGTTTATCCTGGTGCTATTTATAGTAGCTCAGTACAATAGATATGTGTTGAGATCCAGACTCCAAAACATGTACATGCATGCACATGCATGTGTGTAGTATGTATCCATATATAAATTCTATATATATACATATATAGAATTAGCACTGACTAAAAATTTAACTTGTCAACAGGATTCTGAGTATTGAAGTTCCTCTCCCTGAGCTCCAATCAAACGCTAGTGCCCATCTCCGTCCTCAGCAGCTTCTCCGTTCCACAGTCCCTGTTCTCCACTCCTCAGATCTCCTAACAGATGCTCCCGAGACTTTGTTCGTGTGGTCCTGTGTAGCTCGCCTGCTGAGTTCTTCCAAGCTTTTCAGAATAACCTGATCATAGCGTGCGCACCATAAATCTATCTGTTTCTTTCGCTCTTGTCCATAGGTAGCTGCACTTTCACAGGCGAAGGCAAAACATTTTTGCTTCAAGATTGTGAACTGAAAGAAAGAACACAGAGTTGCTCCTTCTTTTCAGGATGCAACTAACTTGATTGCTAAAATAATTCTCCAAAAGATACTGAAGAAAAAAATAAAATAATTTGGTAGAAGAGAGATCTCCACGTTTCTGAAAATTTACTGTATTTTGAGAACTTCTGCAAGAAAACAAAGAAGATAATGTAGTACCCTAGAAGATGGCAGAAAAAGGCTGTAGGGAGAGTGGTCTTTTAAATGTTTTAAAAAAAGTTATTCTGCACTTATTATTCTATGTTTCTCCAAGCTATCAATCAAATGTAATGTGAAAATAAAGACATCATTTATACCAAAGTGCATAGAAAGTTTACCTCCTGCATACCTTTTTTGAGGAAGCAATTTGAAGACATACTCCAACAAAGTGTGAAATCCAAGAAAGAAAGAGCCTTGAGCTATTAACAATCTCTGCAAATGACTCCAAGTCCAATAAAAATAAATCAGAGGCTGACAGCGATGCAGGCAACCAATAAAGCAATTGCTCCAAATTAAAATGAAAAACTTTTCAAGCAAGGGAAACGAATTGATCCTGTTCAACGAGTGGGATGAGCAAGGGACCACAGGGCCGTGATGACGTGGAAAGGCTTCAGCTTCTCCCTAATAATTGGGAACTGCGGCAAAAGGGGCAGCCTCACAGGAAAGCCAGGGCCTCCACATGAAGCAAACGAAACTGTGGCCAACGAGATTATTTTAAACATACCAGGTAAAATGAGTTGGAGGAGGGATGCAATATTTTCTTAAAATGTGTAGTCATCAAAATTTACATAAGTATACTATAAACTGTTTTTTATTGGAGGCCATCTTTGAGAATTTCCACACAGACAAACGCGTGATCTTTGAGAAGTTCTCCCTTTTTGTAGAGTGAGTATTTAAAGCAGCCAAAGAAGCATATATGTCAAAAGTTTCTGTACAAGCGCTCCAAATTCCGGATCTTAAGTAACAAGTATACAGGGTAGTAGTTTCCAATGTAGGCATAAAGGAGGCTGAAATATAAACAGGTTTCTGTGTGGTTTTGCTCCTCAGTGTTATTTAAAGAACTAAAAACCTTACTTAGAACCAGGCCTTTTAGCCAGTGGAGATCGGCCATCCCTGTAAGATTCCCAAAGGCCTTCAGTTTTCACTTCAGCGGGTCCTTGCTCCTGTGTGCTGTGGGCCCCTCTCTTGGGTCCTACACACAGAACTCTAAGTCATGTCCTTCCTGCTGCAACAGCTACTGAACCACCCTCGACCATCCCTCTGTGCATCTAGGACACGCCCTGGGGTTCCAGGAGCAACAGTGAATAAAGCCTCTTCTCCAAATTCTCCCTGATTTCTTAAAAGTGGCAAAATCTGATATATTGGTGCTATTGCAGTCCATTTATTAAAAAATATTAGAACTTCACCACTGGATTTGAAATTACCTTTCATTTGACTAAGCTCAAAAGAATACATTATAATTCTACAACAGAATAGTGCCACCACCACCACCCCCCCACACACACACCAATGTATAGCTAAACAGCAGTGAGAAAAGGCTCAGAGAACGAGGTGTCAATCAATACAGGAAGGGTCAGGGGATGACAGAGAGCATACTCTCCCAGGACCAGAAGAGAATCCAGAGATGTGCTAACTTCCTGGCCTACGGGTGGGAGCCCTGTGCCAAGGAACACTTGGATGGACAACAGCCCCAGTAACAGGAACACAACAGGGCTTCAGGGTGAGAGAGAGGACAGGAGGAAAAGCAGTGCGGTGTGGCAAAAGCAGAACACAGTGTGTCGGGGAGATGCTGCTCCCCTGGCTTTGCAATGCACTGTTTGGGGGACTTAGCAATTATACCGGCACTAAGAGCCTCATCTCTTCTATAACTCAGGGTGCTGACAGCCACATCTCAGGGACATGAGTATAAAGTGCCTGGCTCATATTGCACGCAGAGCTTAGGTGTTTTGCTTCCTGACAGACCAGTGATTCCTTAAACTTCACTCTGTGTCCTTTACATACCTGCCGGTGGCTCTACGTAGCCATGGCAGGTGAGTACCACTCTCACCCTGCCTCGTCCTTTTCATCAATTGCCTTATGTTTTCTCACAGCTATGTCGCACATGTTGCTTTGACTTCCAGAGATTTCTGTAAATGCCTGGGATAAAGGGCACCCAACACTTTGAGAGTTTTGCAGAAAAGTAGATGGTGAGCAGGAGAGCCTGTAAAGGCCTAGCGATCTAGCCAGCTCCCTCTGCTCAAGGTCAGTGTCCTTCCACTGTTCCACTCCTTCCT
Organism: Myocastor coypus; assembly: GCA_004027025.1. NCBI lineage: Eukaryota > Metazoa > Chordata > Mammalia > Rodentia > Myocastoridae > Myocastor > Myocastor coypus. Next base: position 28,782 of record PVJA010008093.1, read on the forward strand.
GCCTCCCTTCAACGTTGACTGTAGCAGGGGTTGCCTCTGTCAATTTCAAGGAAAGCCTGGTGCTACAGGGACTTTGGATCATGGCTTCTCTGTGGACTTAGAAATTCCACCTTTAGATATGTTCCTCCTAAACATTTCCCACCATGTGTGTCTTGTGAGGTGTTGAAAGGCAAAGCCTTTTCCAATGCTTTTGCTTCTGCTGTGGGTACTTTTGTGATTAAAAAAAAAAAAAAAAAAAAATTCAGATTTTTTCTAATATTGAAAGTCTCATAATCTTATGGTAATTTTTTTTTCGGTTTAAACATCCTGGCCAATGATTATTTTCTGGTCGCTCTACCGTGAAAAGCTTGGCTCATTGGTACATGCAGTGGCACTGTGCCTCACCTTTCTATGTCCCTAAGCAAAGGTCGTGCAGGACACACCCTGACAGTGACATCAGGCCAGGTGGCTGCCTGCTCTTCAGGGCCAGGCAAGATATTGAAGAGAGCAGCGGTGATCATCCACTGAGAAGAAGGGGAATTTCACCCTACTGTCCACGATGGAAACATAGCGTTCAACTTAAAACTAGCATCTGTGTCTAGAAGTGTGCTCTTCCCTGTGCCTTTTTTTCTTTACTTGCTCCTTTGCCTCATCTCAGTTGTCCCTTCCCCATGAGGTGTTTCTTTCCCTTTCATGGTATCTTTCAAAGGTCATTTACTTCTCAAGGTTCTTACACTAGGGAGTCAGTACAATACTCCTAATTTCTATTGGTCTGCTGAAAGAATAGTTAGTGCTTACTTTTCCCCCCTTTTTAACATTTTGACACATTTTTCATGCTTATATCTGGCAGTCTAAACAACCAACTTCATGACAACCATATGCAATATAACAAACATTGTTGAATTCCTATCATTTTGTTTAGTGAAATTTTGAACCATTTCTAATGTATTTTTAAGCTATTTTATTGTCTTTAAAAAATAAAAAATAAATAAAAAGCGAAGTTAGAAATCATCTTAAAAATAGTACACTAACTGTGTGTGTCAATCAGGACCTGAGGGCCCTCACTCCTGAAGTACAAATATGGGTCACAATAACATTCTCAGAGACTCTTAACTTTTGCACACCACCTTGCTAAGTACCTGTACGTCGTCCTAGGGATGAAACCCAGAAGCACATTACTACTGAGCTGGGTCCTTGTACCTTCTTATGTTTCACAGAGTCTCACTTTGTTGGCCAGGATGGGTTCAAAAGTGTGACTCTCCGAGGGCCAGCCAAGTAGATCAATGGACTAACACACCTGCTTAGGCAGAGCCCAGTGGCTAGGGTTTGATCCCAGGATGTGGTGCTGGTCCCGCCTCCAGGGCAGGCTGAGACTATTATTGTGCCTGGGTGTCCTGGGACCCCTTACCCCACCCCCAAGGCATACTGAGAGAGGGATTGAGGCCCTGTGTAGTGGAGCATACCTGTGATCCCAGCGCTTGGGAGGCTAAAAACAGGAGAATCAGTATGAGTCTTATCTATGTAGTGAGATCCTGTAGGTCCTGCAGACCCTGTCCTATATACATGTTAAAAATGAGGATTTTCACACTTTGATGACATCATTGCAGCTAGTGACCATGGAAAGAAACAGCTCTGAAAAATAATAGGGAGCCAAGAAATAGTAATTCAGTAATGTAAGATGATGCAAAGATGAACAACATAAGATTGTTAGGTGTCAATGAAAAAGGGTCAATACAAATGACATAAAAATCGTTTGTAAAAGTAATAGTGGAAAACTTCCCTAACAGAAAACCATCTGACCTAGAAATGAGTGAGACATGTACAACTCCAACAGTACTAAGCAGAATAAACCTGCACACAGACATACAATAATCAAGATCCTAGAAATTCAGTGCAATACACAGAATAATAAAAGCTGTAAGAGCAAAGAAATAGATCACTTATAAAGGAAAGCTCATCGCTATCAGAGATTTCTCAGTATAAACTATCAAGTCAAGAGGAGCTTGAAGTATTTGAAGTCCTGAAAGAAAATAACCTCAAGTCTATGTTATTGTACCAAGCAAAACTACCTTTTAAAAATTAATGAAGAAATAAGGTAGTCCCACAGCAAAGAACAACTAAAGAAACTGATGGCCACTAAACCAACCCTCAAAAAAAAAAAAAAAAAAAAAAAAAAAAAAAAAAAAAAAAAAAAAAAAAAAAAAAAAAAAAAAAAAAAAAAAAAAAAAAAAAAAAAAAAAAAAAAAAAAAAAAAAAAAAAAAAAAAAAAAAAAAAAAAAAAAAAAAAAAAAAAAAAAAAAAAAAAAAAAAAAAAAAAACCTAAACTAAAATAGTAGAAAGAGGTACAAATGACCACACTTATAAGAATAAAACAGAAAGAAAACACCAAATAGGATAAGTAATTAAACACAGAGGAAAAGTAGGGAAATAACCGCAGGAAAACTACATGACAAAGGTACGCCAGTATTGATCAGCTATAACTATCAGTGCAAATGGCCCCCATTCACCAATCAAAAGGAACAGGTTGACAGAGTGGCTCAAGAAACAAAATTCACCAATATTCTGTTTACAAGAAACTCATTTAACTGAAAAAAAAAAAAAAAAGCAAGAGACTGAAAATCAAAGGAGGTAAAATAATATTCCATGTGTCAGGAACTCAGAAAAAAATATGGGAAGGTATTCCATTCTCAGGCAATGTGATTTGCAAAGCAAGAATGATAAAATGAGACAAAGGGACACTACACACTTATTAATGCAAAACTTCAGGAGAAAGAGATAGCAATCATAAATACGTATGCATCAAATATGGCATCACCCAAGTATGTAGGACAAATTTAATGCAAAACTTAATGCAAAACTTCAGGAGAAAGAGATAGCAATCATAAATACGTATGCATCAAATATGGCATCACCCAAGTATGTAGGACAAATTTTAATGGGCATGAAAACTCAAATAACCAATAACACGGCTATAACAGGGGACCTTAGCATGCCATTATCTCAAAGAGATAGGTCAACTAGACAAAAAATTAGCAAAGATCTAGCATAACTGAGCCAAACCTTTGAGCAAATGGACTTAGCGAACATTTACCAGAGTGCTTCACCCAACAGCATCTGCATAAACATGCTTTCCAGGTGCTCAGAGGACATTCTCAGAAATAGATCACATACTAGTCCATAGGTGAATTAAAATTATTCCATCCATACTCACTGGCCTTAGTATGAAGACAAAAGAAACTGCAAAGAGTCCTTATAAACCAAGAAATTAGGTAACAACCAATGGGGCATAGATGAAATTAAAGAAGTAATTAAACAATATCTACAATCAAGTGAAAATTCAAACACAGCTTACTGAAATTTGAGTGCTGCAATGAAAGCAGTCCTCAGAGGAAAGTCTGTGGCAGTGAACTCTCACGGTAGGAAAACCAAATGAGGAAAAGTAAACACCCTCATGCTACACTTCAAGCTCCTAGAAAAAGAAAAAGAGAAAGCAAGTCAAGCTCAAAGCCCGCAACATGGAGAAAACTATAAAGATCAGTGAGGGAATTAATGCAATTGAGACAAAGAAAATAATGAAGTGAGCAAAAAAATTGTCTTCTTTATTGAACATTGTTTTCAGAAAAGCCACATGGTATTTACAGTTGTAAGAACACCTCATGTTTTCTTGAAAACTGAATTCAAGATAAGAGGAAAAATCTCTGCTCCTTATCAATTAACCTATTTCTAAGAAAATGTTGTCTAGCAGCTATCACGTGATATTACTTTCATGAGTAATTCAAGGCAGTTCTTCCTTGCCTCTCTGGTTATTTACTCAGCGCAGAAAAATGGTAGATGTGGCCCGGGCAATGTGTTATGATAAAGCATACTCTGCAATGGGAATGTCACTGGGAATACCTGGAATGGGTACAAAAGGACAGGAGCACCCTGTCAGGGGTGGATGTGGGGGTGGTCCTCCATGGCCTTGGGAAAGCACAGTTTGTGCAGAAAGGGATGGCAAGGGATGAATTCATTGGTGTTGCATCTGTCTCTAAGAATACAACAAGGGCCAGTCAGATAACTCAGAGGATTAAGCGCCTGCTTTGGCAAGCACAGGGATCAGGGTTCGATCTCCAGTCCCACATGCATTGATGGCCTTGCCCCTAGGAAGCAATGAGACAGTGGGGGAACTGGGGTGTGGGGGCCCACACCTGTAGTCCCAGCACTAGGGAGGCTCAAACCAGGAGAATCTTGAGTCTGAGCTGTGTAGTGACACCTTGTACCAAATATGTACAAATGAAAAATAAAAAAGAGTACAGTACTGTCACTGGCTTATCCCATCTCCAAGTGAAATTTAGACATCCTTTCCACTTGGGATAATAAAGTTTCACATTGAGCCCTATCTTAGCCATATCAGTGAGGAAACTACAGTATCATCACTCTAGAATCCCAGGCAAGGTAAGCACATCCGTCACTTTCCTAGAAGACGTACAAGAGCTCATCCCAACAATAAGATAAAAGCTTCCAAGATTGCAAAACATCAAATGCAGCCCCCAGTTGGTCCACCAGTTTCCAATGCCCTTCTTATTGAAGGGTGACACCGAGCTTCCTCAGAAGGCCAAAAAAAAGCAAAGGGTGTTCGTGGATAGAGAATTCATTCAAAGGAACAAAGTCAGAATAAGGGATTAGAACCACCAGGAGGCCACGTTCCTCTAATACAAATATTTTATCAAAACTTCACTTCCTAGATTTTACCTGGAAATTCCTAAGCCCCTGCAGAGGCCGGCGCAATCCCAAGGGGAGCTCCCCATTCTGGCCCACGCTTACTTAGCGTGCACCACCCCCGGTGAGTCAAGACGTTCCGTAAATCACTCACTGTTTTTATTTTACCCCTGCTGAGCGGCTTGTGAGGTTTCCTGGGTTTGTTATGCTCTGAAATATGGAGCATTAATGGCCTCTTAGAAAGTGCCAACACATGTCGGGAGGTGGCTACTTGCTCTGCTGGCTATAAAAAAAGGGTGTTAATAGGCTCCAAAGGGGGCCCTTAGTACGAAAAATAATACTTTCAAGCCTTTATTAACTGACTGCTATCTTATAGGGAGATCCCAAGTAGGAAGCCTTCAATTTGGAGAAAGGCTACGCTCAGGGAAAACTGAACGAAGGCAGTAATGGGGTCCCTTTCCAGTTGGAGTTAGATGTGTGACCTTGTAAAACCTGATTAACTATTGTGTTTTCATCTCCCCCTGTTGACAATTGGTTTGTTAAGTGGCTTCTCTTAATAGGAAAATGAGTGTCTCAGAGAGGGTGCCGCTGGAAGCCAGCCTGCGCAGTCTCCAGGATACGGCGGATCCTTTCCAGCTGATTTTAGCTCATCGATAAAATGATGGGAAAATAGAAACCAAAAACAAAGGCATTTTTGTTCTTACAGTAGTGCAGTCCCTGCCATTTCTGTGGCTATCTTCCAGGGATTTTTAGAGCATTTTGATGACAAGGGTAATAAGACGTTGGAATTTTTATTTTTTTTTTCCTTTTTTGTCTTTCTACCTCTGAGAACAGTATTGCAAATAATGTCTGGCTTGATTAACAATTAACTCCAAATGGCTGCGCTGTCGCATTAGCACAGCCGCAATGCAGCTGAGCGGCCATGCCTCTGCAGCAACTGGAAATGGGGTGGTGTCTACTCAGCAGACCCACCTGGGGCTTTCCAGCGGGCCCCCAAAATTTAGGGGGGAGAAATGTCTATCCTGCAGCTCATCTTTCTCATCACCCCGCCCCACCGGCTTTACCTCTGGCTGCATTTAATCCTGTGCTAAACTTTTTTTTAACTACACTCTGTTTACTTTTAAGTTGTTTTGTAAGCCAGCTCCGGCTGGGACCAGAATGGGAAGCATTAAAATATCCCAGGAAAAGCTGGTCTCCTGTTGTGTCCGGTTGAGACCAGAGGTACAGGTGTCTCTCCAGAGGCTGTTCTTGTGACACTTGTGCTCCAAATATGAATATAAAGAGTGCACTGAAGTTTTGGACCCTATTATGGCAACAGAAGCCACCGCATCCCCGTGGATGAATTATGACAGGTTGGAGCTGTGCTAGTCTGTGTCTCACTTTTGGGCTCCTACATTTGCACACAAGTGAAAGGACCCAAAGCAGACATGAAGTCAGCCCGGAGATGGTTAAGGAGTCACAGAAGGCCTCAAGGAGGCTGCAAGGAAGGGGCAGGCAGAGCTCCTTAAATTAACTTGGTATTTGAGTGCAGGGAAGGGGGACAGTTTCTTGTGCTCTTCTAGGTTGAATGCACAAGTAATTAACTCACCTGGACGCTGCTGGAGGGGAATTGCTGGAACAGTCTGGGTGTCCACATGCAGGCTACTCGGGGATTCGGAAACTTAGTTCCCAGCAAAGTACAATAAAATATATGGAAGGCAAAATGTACATGACATACCAAGCTCCATGTCGGCCATGTAGCATAGCTTTAAGCTATGATAGCGTTATTGTGTTAACATTACTGTGTGAATAATAGTTCCCCTATCTCACTCTGATTCCTGGAATCTGCCAATACTGCCTTGTGCAGCCAAAAGGAAGGACTTGGACACAGGGTGTGAGCAACACAAGGGGCTTGGAATGGAAAGCTGTCTGCATACACAGGCGGCATGGGCAGGGGAATTTCATACGGACAGGAGAGGAGTCGCTCCTGCAGACAGAGCAGCGGCTGGGATGAGAGCCACAAGCTAAGTGACGGCCGTGGGGTGGCACAGCTTGCTCTGCGCAGTGACCGCCAGCTGGCGTCATCCCAGCACAAGGCGCTCCTGCTCCCGATGTGGCCCTGGTCAGCTCTGGAGACTGCGGCTCTAGACAGCCAGGGCAGTCGATGTCTTTTAGAATAAGCAAAGACGGAGAGGATCTGGAAGTGTTCGCTTGGGTCAGCATCTCAGCACAGGGTGGGATTGGGTGGGTGAGGACGAAACACGCAAGGGCCCCACGGGGCAGCAACATGCCGCCATCTCACCCAGGTGAGCAGGACACCTGGCTTCTTCTCTGGCCACTCATGCCCTGCCCCGTACTCACTCAGGTAAGTGGAGGCCCGGCATGGCTCCAAGAGATAAGGCACAGAAAGAAATGAATGCAGCGTGACTCTCGCAGGAAAATGACTTTCTCAAAATCTTGAGAAACCCTCAACCAGAGATACAGTAGTCCAACCCACGCAGGCCCCCTTCACGACCTGGGCAGGCCACCAGGATGGAAGGCTATGCCCCATAACCAATGGTGACAATATTTACCTTTGGGGATATTTTCGCTGTCTTCTATGGGATTTAACTTATTTTACTCTTATAAATCATGTACATTAATTTTAGATAATTTTACAAGTTATAGGACCAGGGAGATAGCTCAGTAGAATAAGTGCCTGCTTGGCAAAGGTAAGGTCCTGAGTTCAATTCCCAGTACTGGAAAAAGGGGAAAAAAAGAAAAAGAAAAATGAAAAAATTGTCTGAAAGTGTTGCTCTATCCCAGGTGTACCTTTCACATTTGTAAAGCCCGCTGCTGCTTCTCCACGACTCAGTGACTTGCCCCGTTAATTTCTATATATTTCACATCTTTATGGTCAAAACTGGGTGGGAAGTTATTTTAATTTTTTCCCCACTTACTCTGCTCTGCCTTGAGGGACATTGTTACCTGGACTGCTGCCGCTGCTTCAGTGGGACAATCACAGTGTAGGGACAGTCACTGCCTACTGCAGGGTGCAGGCACCGCACCCTGTCGTGCTAGGCACCTTCACACTGCAGCCTCGCTCAGACAAACAAGCGACTGGAGCGTGGAAAGGTGAGCGCTTTTCTAGCTCTCAGGGCTGATCAGGGCCAGCGTTCAATGTAAGCCTAGATGTGGAACTCTTTATAGGCTCCACATGAAGTATCTGGAGGGCTGAACAGGCCCGGCAGCATAGAAACCAAATAAAGCGAGGACTCCAAAGCTTGGCGAAGACTTCAGGCCGAGGAAGCTTGGTCCTGGCCTGGGGATGGGCATTCCAGGAAGCCCAGAAAAAGAAATGATTTCTGGAGGGCACCGGATGACCCGGAGCTATCGCGGGAGCCCCCCAGAGGGAGCGTGGTAACCTCGAGCTTGGCCTGGGTTTGAGAGCTACCAGCAGATATCGGTGTGCCTTGGTTCGAAGGTGAGAATTTTTAAAATGCCTCTCTTTTTAAGGCTGTTGTGTCTTATGTGCCATTTTCACCTAATTAAATCGAATTCGGTTCAAAATGATACAGAAATGGTTTGGAAGACCTTAGGGGAAACAGCTTCTTCTGGATGAAAAAATCAAATTTAGCCACCAATAAACTCAATTCAATGAAAAATGGAAAACAGAAACCAGACTCCCCGGCACATTGCATGTATGCTAATGCACCATGCATGTCTGATGCATGAAGACAGAATGTTCAGTAGAGCTTAGATGTGAAACCATGTCTAAGAGAGAAAGAACCAGAATCAAATAATAAATGGCAAACGGTCACCGCTAATCTTTAAATCTGGTGTTTAAAGCATGACACTCCCTGGAAGATCAGATAATGCATATCATGCTGGCAAAACAAAGTCTCGGATTTGTGGGTGCCTTTCGTTTACAGAGGCCTCGCAATTTCAGGGTCACTTTTTGCTCCAGTCTTATAAGAGCAGAAAAGAGAAAAAGAAACAAAAGGAGGGACAGAAGTGATCAGAAGAGAGACTGGGAAAGAAACCAGAACGCGGAGATATTTCTGCTTGCAGCTCTGGGCAAGAGCCATCCCTTGTCCTGATAACCTTGACCTGCTTCTCCTGGCTCTACAGCAGCAGCTGTGTCACATCCGCTTAGTGTCTGCTTATCAATCTATCTGTGCAGACCTTGCTCCTCTTCTCTGCACCCTGAGCGCTCGGCAAAGAGTGCCTGGGTTGACTGCGCAGCCCCCAGAACCCGGGAGACACCGAGTTCTTTCAGGGAGGTGGGCAGGCCAGGCTTGCAGAGATGAGCAGAACATGGTTTCTTTATTGTCCACTGATCACAAGTAGGCAGTGTATTTGCTGGGCAGCACAGAGGGCAGGTTGTTCTGAAGTTGCAGAATTAATGAGATGTTAAATCTTGAAAGTGGCCTTGTACCACACAGCTCAGTAAACACGTGATGGCCTGCCAGTTCTCTGGGGACATCACCTCGCAAAAGCATCAGATGACATTCATGTCCTCTCAGCTAAAACTCTGGTCATAAAGTGTGGTAAGAGACTAGGGGCTCCAGGGAGTGAGCATGCAGCCCTCTTGTCGAAATCTGGGGGAGCAAATTCTGCCTGCACAACGTTTGACTACACTTTCTGAGTTGCATAGTACCCTTGGTTTCTTATGAGGATTAAGTGAGAAATAGAAAGTTCTACAGCCTGTTTAGATGTATCCACCCACTAGATACATAGCCAGAGAAATCTGAGTGTGGCGGCAGAAATAAAATATGAACAGATCTTCCTTTCTAGCTCATGCACCGTCTTTTTTTTCTTTTTCTTTTCTTTGAGCTTTCTGCAGAGCTTTATTCCAGAGGGGCTCAGGCCCTCTTGGCAGCCCTCCTCATGAGCCTTCCTCACAGAGGCCGTTGCTCAGCTCCTCACGCTTCCTCTTGGTGCGGATGTGCATCCCCACCCTTTTCTTGATGAACTTGAGGGCGCGTTTGTCCTTGGAGACCTTGAGCAGCTCCACCGTGCGCAGCTCATAGGGGGCAAAGCCGCACTCCTCCTGGATCATGTCCCGCACAAACGTGGTGTGGTTGGTGAGGCGTCTGCGACGGCAGCTGTGCCTCAGTTTGCTCACATTCTTAGCCTCTTTGTGGCCCTTGTTGAGGCCCACAGCCATGGGATAGTGGAGGGCCATGGCTACTGGTCTTCAAAGGTTGCTGTGGCGGAAGGACCCTCATGCAGGGTCTTTCTAATTTCCCAGGCTGGCCTTGAACTTGAAATCCTCCTGCCACAGCCTGCCACCTGGTTGGAATTACAGATACAGGAAAGCATTACCCATCGACCTGAGGTCCAATTTGTTCTCATGGGCCTCCGTAGCAAACCTTGCAAAGCTTGCCCCTTTCCGCCCTCAGTCACCCTGCTGACGCGGGCCACACACTGGCCTATTCATTAGCAGTTTGCAGGACCCTCTCTAGGAGGGCTCTGCCTCACACACTTGCCCCACCGAGCTGCAACACAGGCCCTAGGACAATAAGGATCCACTTTAATGTTGGAGGATCAGTGTGCTGGGTATCTATTTCTCTGGTACTATGGTCCACAAGTAACTGGCACGTCTTTTGGGGATTTTTATTGCTTTAATCCTGAGTAGTGTGGACAGAGTGGTAAGTACGCAGAGAAAGCTGTATCTGCACTCAGAGTTGTTATCACCAAAGAGATTCAGAGGATAACACCCAAAGCAGACCAGCAGGCAGAGCCCAGCATCTGGTAAGCTGACCTGAGGTGCCTGGCATGAGCTGGCTGCTAACAGTGATGGCTGGCAGTGCCAGTGGCCAGCGACAGCGCATGTCACTGTGGGCATCAGTGTTACCTGGCAACCTCAGAGCTGCTAGTGGAAGTGCACTGTGCCAACTCATGATCTCCTGGGCTGAGGAGCCCTAGGCTGACTGGCATCAGAGCTGAGGCAGCGTCCTGGTCCTGACCTGGCCCTGGGCCTTCCATCCACACTGGGGCAATTAAGGCAGCTTTGTGGGTGTGCCTTTTGTGGTGCCTAGGATGGAGTCACTGCCTGGAGGTGGCAGGTTTCAAGTCAGCTCTATATGTTTAGACCAAGATTTTAAAGCAGAGGTAGGAATACCCATCATGATTTGGTCAAATCGTGGCATAGTTTGGGGGTGTTACCTTACAAGATAAGGCCATGCCAAAGCAATGCTAGGCAGATGTCCAGACCTGGAATAGAACCTATTAAAATGATTTCTGGGCTTACAATTTGGGTAAAGTATGTTTTAAGAATGGGTCCAATATGGTAAGGAAAAGAAAAACTGGGCAGCAGGCTGATAGAGGGGGTGGACAAACAAGATGTAAAGAGTACCATTTGCGGAGAACAGAGTAGAGTGTCGACCCTTCTAGAATACCAGCTCAGCTTCTGACAGGCCAACCAGTGCCCAGACAAGCAAATGGGCCAAACAGACACATGGGAAATGACACACAAATTAGAATTTTAAAATTTCCTAAGTCCTATAGACAAGAATCATGGAGATGAACGCTGATGTCAAGCAACTTCAGGCCTGGAATGTTCAAGACTCAAAGGATAAGACAGCAATAAAAAATGTGATCTAATTAAAACATGAGACCTTACGTGTGCACATGTTAGGGTTTGTATCTAGGTGTCCTCCCACCCCCACCCCACTAAAGCCTCATGTAGTCCCTGGAGCAGGTTTCTACATTTCGTGATTAGTTCACTATCCGGTGCTGGGATTATGGGGGTTCGTGCTATACCCAGCCGAGGGCGGACAGCGAAACGCAACTGCCCTGGGGGCTGCTACTCCTCCCTTTCTGCTCCTGCTGTTTTCCACCACCACGAACTGCTGCCCTTTGCCACATGCCACTCTGCCTGGAGTCAGCCAAGTAGGGGCCGAGACCTCCACAAACTGTGAGCTAAATAACACTTTCCTTCCTTCATTTTGGGTGTTGGATATTTTGTCCCAGAAATGAAAGAAAAGTAATTGAGACAGTAAAATATGTATCTCAAGAATGCTCCCTTGACAAAAGGTAATATAAGTTGTCCTAGGTTGTCCTTCACCTTGGCGGTCTGTAGGCAAGGCCAATAGTTCTGCCCCAGCGGTGCTCTGCTGCTAACCCTAAAGCTGTCATTTGTAAGATGAGTGTTCGTTGGGAAGGATGGAGCGCCCTCATACGCTGCATCCCACGGTTACCCATAGCATCACCCGCCAGAGCTCGTGAGTGACGTAGAAGCCAAACCATAAACCCTTCCTAAAGAATTTGTTCCCAAAAAGCTGTTTGAAAGAATTGCCAAATGCTACTGAAATAATGTAACTTCAGTCTTAATTCTGTCCTATCCCAGGCAAATTCACTTATGTCACATATCAGTGTTAATATGCTAGTAATAACGGGTGCTCTAAGTCTTCGGCGACAGTTTCTGCTTTAGCGACAGAAGTTTACCTTGCATTCTCCTCTTCTGTTTCTGTTTATAATTCCACTTATTATTTTGAAAGTGAATGTTCTACATAAAGTAGGGAAAGCATGACCCACTCCACATTTCCTTTGTTAATTTCGTCTCCACTAGATTGCTCTAGTTATAGCCATATTATTTTCATGACTTAAAGGAAGGAAAACATAATTTTCAAAATTGAACACAGACTATGCAAATGCCTTTTCTCTATGGCTATTTCCTATTTTTTACTCTAAATGCTAACATTATACAGGATGTTTTACCTCAGGTATGAATCCAGTGTAGCATAATGAACCAAGATGTACTAAGTGATTCTCACAACTGTTTTGTGTGTATTGCAGCACCAGCCTTCAAAAGGGGGCCCGGGATATGGCTCAGTGGCACAGCGCCTGCCTGGCAGTAGTGGGGCCCTGAGTTTGATTCCAAGCACACACACACACACACACACACACACACTCACACACACACATACAATAAGCTTTAAAAAATACACCAAAAAAGAAAAGAATTTAAATAAGTTGGATACCCCTGGTAGGACTTTATGGTGTAACAAGTTTGAATTTGTGTAATATAAAATGAAAAACGGCATCTTTGTAAATCATTCTATAGTAATACATCAATTTCTCAAAATTCTTAATATACTACTAAATACAAAAAGGGATAAATGAAGTTCCTCTAGGATAAGAAAAAATTCAAAGTAGATTTTAACAAATGATAAAAGAGATGAGCTTTATTGTCAAGATGCCAGAGAGGTAGGTACACCTTCAAATACGGTGATAAGAAAGTGCACCTTGAAGCAGACAACATGAAGGGAGACCAAGCAGAAGAGATGTGCTTGGCTGCAGAACATTTAATAAAACAAAGTGGCACTGGGGAGATAGCTCAGTGGAATAAGTGCTTGCCTAGCAAGCACAAGGTCCTGAGTTTGATCCTCGGTAGGAAAAAAAAAAAAAAAAAAAAGGAGTGTAAATAAAACAAAGTGGATGAAAAATGTGCAGAAAAATGAAACAATACATAAGAGAAGAGGAAAAACATGTGTAGATAACATAAATAGAGAAAAGGAAACCAAATGTAAGTTCCGGAAAAAAGAACAGAATGATAAAAAAATTAAATATTAAAATTGGATCAAAAATAATAACTACAGAGATGGAGGTATTTCTTACGGAAGATCTCAGAAGCAAGAAATACTTACTGATTGTTCAAGAGAAAATATCAGGGCTGGGTCTCAAGCTCAGTGACACAAAAGTACCTGCCTGGCCAGCGCAAGGCCCCGAGGTGGATTCCCAGTACAAAAGCAACCAAACAAGACAGGACAATACCTCAGTTACTGCTGAGAAACATAAAATAGTGAGGAATAAAAATATTCAAGAGTAGATCCTGTTCCAAGAGAAATTTTAAGTCTCTTGCCAATGTCCTCAGAGTTAGCTGACCTCGGGCTACTAGGGGTTAGAAGGCCACAGGTGTGGGGGGTGAGGGCTGAGGAGGCAGCCGAGCGGAGACAGATCGGGAGCAGCGGCAGCAGGGTACTGACTCCAGGACGAGTAAGCCCGTTGCACGTTTAGCAAAAGCACACAGAAGTGCAGTTCCAGTCACCAGAAGCCAGGAGGAGGGCAGGTTCATGGTTCTGTGTGCTCATGGTCTCTGAAACACTGCGCTCCTTACCTGCAGCCTCACCGCCAGGTCTGTGGAAGGCCTGGAGCTCTAGCTGCCAGCTTGCTGGACTTTCGCGGGGCCTAGTCAGCAGGAGAGCTCGCGGCTGAGCACGCTGTCCTCATGGTTTACTCAGGCTCTGAAAGCCTGGCCTCTCAACACACGAGGCTGGGGGGCGGGGTCACGGTGGTCTCCGCTGTGTTCGTTTACTTTCTCTCTCATCTAGTAGAGCAGACTCCAGGACAGCAGCGGCATCTCCCGTCTTCTTCATTGCTACGTTTGCCGGTCAGATACCGTGCCTGGGCCAGGGTTGCACTCGGCGCCTCCAGTGTTTGTATCAATAAAAACTTTACAGTCAAACCCCACCTTTCTTACTTTTTTAAATAAATGCACTTTTTGAAAAAAAGTTTCTTCTCAGGCAGAAAGGGCAAGACAAGGAAAGGTAATTTTAATCAGGTTATTTGATTCTTTATTCATAGGCCTGAGTTCTCATGAGGTTGAAAAGAAAGTGATAACAGTAATTACATGTGGGTTTCAACTGCCCAACTCTCTGTTATGAATAATGTGTAGCCCGTGGCTTCTGGAACTTACTAAGGATGTCGGAAGAAAATTATTCAACTTGTTTTCTGCAAGTATGAGTCCGTAGCAACTTGTCTGTATCTGACATGAACTCGGACAAATCCTTCCTAGATGGTGCCAGCGCTAAGTCTGAGGCCAGGTCCCATCTCCTTCAGTGTGGAGCCTTTCCAGTATCGGCACTTACTTTCGGCCATGTGGAATCCTACCTTATCTGGAGCATTACAGCAGCGGTCCTCAGTGACTTCCTCAAAGCAAAGGTCCTGAGAGAATTGAAGGGGACAGCAAAGGAATGAGGGGAAAGAGAGAAGTGTGACGGAGCTCAAAGACAAATATTTCTCCTTGCTTCAGCTAAGCTCCAGGTTCACAAGAAAATGAGCATGACACAGAGAAATTCCCTCAACCTCACCTGTTTCCAAGTGAGATCATCTGACCGGGATCGGTCACACTTGAAGGAGACCCAGGGTGATGGGCAAAGCACACAAGCTTCGGACTTAGGTCCTCTCCACAAACTCCAAGTCTGCCATGGGCTGCACAGCTTACTTCAGCTGTGCAGGACAGCTGTAGCAGTGCACAGTGAATACTGAGGATATTTTCAGACCCATAGAAATGTCCGACCCATAGAAAGCGTCACCTAGATAGAATATATGCATGAAGTGCAATTGAAACACACAGTGAATATTTAAATAAAAGTTTATTAGAGCAAAAGAACATTACCATTAATTTCTTTCAAAATGCTCCACCTGGCCCGGCAGGATGGCTCAGTGGTCTAAAGCGCCTGCTTGGGGAAGCTTGGGCGGCTTCAGGGACCACGGTTCAATCTCCGGCACCACATGCTGCGCCAGCCCTGCCCTCGGGGCGGGCTGAGTCGGCCATAAAAATGAGTCAATAAACAAAGGTTCTGAAACAAGAATAAAAATAATAAATAAAAAAAAAATTTAAGGGGGCTGCGGAGATAGCTCTGAGGCACAAGTGCCTGCTGGGCAAGTGCAAGGTCGTGAGTTCGAACCCTGGTCCCAAAAAAAAAAAATGCTCCACCTGGTTTTCAACACACTTATCTATCATTCATATTGCTTTCTGAAGTTGTTCTGGAACTCCTTGTTATGAATGTTTTGCAAGACATGATGAAAAAAAAAAAAAATACTGAGTGCTGTTGCCACGGGCCACGCAGCCCAGGCAGGCTCTTAGAACGTCACGATGTGTTCTCATCAGCCTCACTCACTAGATATGAAACCTGCAGGATTCTGACTTCTCCCTGACGTCAAAAGAACAATGAAAAGTAAACATGTTGAAGGGACTCAGGTCACTGAGGGTCCCACAAGAGTGTAGTTCGTACGAAAGGCCACCTCCCAGCTTAGTATGTGTTCTGTACGAGTGAACGTGCAGAAGACCTCTTGAACTTCTTCAAAGTGTAGCAAGAATAATTGTCTCAAAGCCAGGGCGACATTTTGAGAATGATAAATAACAATATGAGCCTGGCAAGATAGCTTGGTGGTCTAAGCACCTGCCTGGCAAGCTCAAGGACCCGGGTTCAATCCCTAGTACCACATGCCATGATGCCTGACCAACCACTGAAACCAAGCCTGGTGGCACACACTTATAATCAAAGCACTCGGCAAGCTGAGACAGGATGGGGATTACTGTGAATCTGAGCTACATAGCAAGATCGTGTACCAAATAAATATTTTTTAAAAAAATAACAAAATGTCCTTTATTGTTATAAATTTTAAAATTTAGATATTAATCGTATTTTCAAATTACACCTCCAATGTCAATGTATTTACACACATAATAATACATTCCTACATTTATACACTTACACATGTATTATATACAGGACATGTGCATGCATCTCTACACATATTGTGTGTTTATGTGTGTATGTGTGTACACATGTAGCTCAAGTATCTGGATATGCAAAAGCAAGCACTGAAGTAGGATCAGCTGTGAGGGATCTGATTTGCGCAGGTTTCATTCCAATCATAAATAAATATTCTTCAAAGAAAAAGAGTTCCTTCTGAGCTGGGCCGTGTAATTTCTCTCAACATTTTCTTGGGGAAAAATGGCAAAACCGTGAAACTATTGCTAATGCATATTCAAAAATAGGTGGCATGATAGGCACTGGGCTGAATGCTTTTCAAAAGGTATCTAATTTCAATAACTTGGTAACTGAACACACAGGCCTGGCCTCCAAATGGACACCTGAAGACAAGAGAGGCTGATCTATTGCCCCAAATCATCTATGAAGTGGGGGATGAGACTGAGACTTAACCACATCAACTGGACTGCAAATTCAAAAGCCTTCATCCAACCTTGCAACTCTTAGCATATCTGTCTTAAAGTTAATGTAGCTATTCTTCTGGTCTTGTTCAAGACTAATTGTATGGTGGAGTTTAGTCCTAACACCTAGAGTCTCTGCATGCGGCCTCGGGCAACCAGCCAAGCAACAGGCCCCTCCCCTTGGGCTGGCGCACACTTATCTGGGAAGCCACAGCGAGCATGGGAAACCCTGCTGCCACACAGGCCGTGCCTGCCTTTTAAAGCAATTATTGGTGCCATTGAAACCTAAAACATATTCTGTGTTGGTCACAGACAAGCGTTTTGCCAGGATTACTTAATTTTAGCCTCACAACAACCCCTACAAGGTTGAAATTAGTATCTTCAGTCCCTAAAATAATGATAAAGATAATAATAACAATAGACACATGGTCACATTGTGGAAAATTAATCCAAGAAAACCCAAAAGTAGTGGGTGTAGCATTTGAATCTTCCAGTAACAAAGACCCCAGAATTTCCTGCCAGGACTCTTCTGCTCCTTCACAAAAAAAGAACCAAACACCAAAGCCAGGCTTCATACAGATAATGTCTCTGGAGTTTACACAAGCAGAGAAGTGGTCCTAAGGACAGAGAATTCAGAAAGAATTTGTTGGCCATGTATAAATGGACCCACAATTACCTGTGCCCATATTTGCACTTAGAGCTTAGGTGGCCCGGAGGACAATGCCAATCTTTCATAGACTGCAAAAGAAATTGGAGCCTGTTTTGCAGGAGTTCATAAACTTTGGACTTGTCATTCATTTGGGGTCTTAGAAGCTACCAGCACAGAATAAAAGCTGTGTTACTAGCTGTTATTAGGACAGTGCTTTCAGACTGATTAGACACTTACCATCACATATAACTTAAAGCACAGTCTAAAATCAACTATGATCTAAAGTGAAAATGGAGCTATATCCAGGGAACTTCCGTAGTAAAAGCTTTTTGGGTGAATCTCTGGCTCCTACTTGACCTCTGCAGCTTTTTCTGCTTCCTCCTTTCCATCTAGAAAGTCATCCTGATGTTAAGATAACTTGCCTTCCATCAGACATTCGAAGTGCAGTTCCAGCTGGGTGCAGTTTGCAAAAGAACTCCGTCCTCACACCCATCTTCCCCCTGAAATGCAGCCTTCTTGGTTCCTGAGGGAGTGCAGCACAGTTTCCTTTCATGGGCGCGAACAAAGGCAGGGGCTGCACAGGCAGTAACATAAGGGCACTTAGGAAAACAACTCCACTAACTAGAGAACATCTTGTTTACTACTTAGCGCTACATGATGAAGACAGACTCCATCCTGGAGTTTGCGAGGCCTACTTTCTCCTACCATTTCCATCTGTTATTCGGCTGTGATGTTGACAGCAACTCAGATGGCTAAGTGCTCATCCGGGGCTCCGACACGAGAGCGCGTCTGCTAGCCCATGAGTTTTGAACAGTCCATCACAGACTTCATTTCTTGGATGCCAACACAGAGCTTCATAGTTTTGTCATAGTTAACAACGAAGAACTCTTTTTTTTTTTAACAAGAAGAAGGGAGAAAATAACCCATCTTCCCTCTTCCGGTGTTATCTGATACTCGTGCTCTCTAGCATGAAGCCACCACAACCACCTCATCCAGAAACATTAGAACTGAATTAAATGTATTTTATATAATGTTTACTTGTTTGTGGAACTCCAGATCTACATATAGATTTATAGATCATTATGGTACACACACACACACACACACACACACACACTGACGTACCTGATGGGCTGTTCGTCAAACTGTTCACTATGTGTTTACTGCAGCTGTATTTAACTGCTAAGATTGAGATTTTTTTCTTTATATAACCTGCCTTCCAGCTTTTCTGTAATGCTTATATATTTCTTATGAAACAGCTGAAACATTTTTGTAAACAGAAATTAAATACTTTTTCACATATGTATTTGTAACAAAGTTACAGAAAATGAACAGAAAGGAAGTCAAGTTTCCAGGTTATCTTATTACCTTGGTGAAATTGAAGCCAAGTCAAAGGTAGTCGAGCCCAGGTAAATTCAACCCTGACTTGTGACATGTCTCTAGGTGAATGTCCTTGGGGAGTTCACCAGCTGTGCTACCTTGTATCATAGCCACTAGCCACATAGAGTATTGGAGTCAGATACTGGAAATTGAACTCAAGACCTCGTACTTACCAGGCAGGCACAATACCACCGAGCTAAATCCCGGGCCACACATGTGGTATTAAATGTTAAGTTTTATTTAAATGCCATTAAACTCGAGCTAGTTCCTTGATGTCCTAGCTGTTTCCACTTGCAAGTAGCTACACACGACTGCCACACAGACAGCACAGAAGCAGAGGTTCCAGCGTCACGAGTGTCCAGGAGGCTCACGATGCTCAGCTACTGAGTGAGTGAAGCTTTGCTCCCAGCAAACTGCAGACTTTAGGAGTAAAACCCTCCACCCATTCATCCGTGCTAGGGGAGTGTGGCTCTCCTTCCGCTTGCTGTGTTGTGCTGTGTGTGGTTCAGAGAAGGTAATCACAAGTGTCTTCAATGGACAGTGTGGCTAGCACAGCATTGTACCACAGGCCCTACTCGGGGCACGGCCAGATAGCACAGCGGACTAAAGCACCTGCTTAGGCAGAGTGGCCAGGGCTGGATAACTAGGATGCCATGCTGGTCCCACACATGGGGTGCGTTGAGTTGGCAACTGGGACTTGAGGTAGTGGCATACGCCTGCAATCCCAGCGCTTGGGAGGCTGACAGCAGGAGAATCACTATGAGTCCGGTCTATGTAGTGAGACCCTGTAGACCCTATAGATCCTGTACATCCTGTCCTAGGCACATAAAAAATACCCTACTGTTAAGAGTCTCTGGGAAGCCATAAAAATGTAAGAAAAGGCAACTACAGAAATTACAGATGCTACTGGAAATATAGGTTGTCAGCCAATGCTAGGAATCTAGTGCCTTTCCAAGTGGCTTAGTCACTGTTTCTAGAGGGACACAATGGCAGGAGACCTTCACTGCATCCACAGAGCGAAATGCAAACTCATTTAGCTTCAGGAGGAGTCCCAGGCAGTACTGCAGATGTGCTAAGCACAGGCCACACAAATGTCCTCAGGGTGGGCTGAGGAGCTCTGGCGCAGGCAGGAGAGTGTTCCTGTCTGAGCTTAGAGGCCACCAGGCTTCCAGTACCTAACTCCAGCTCGGCTTGTTTTATGTCATATGTCCTTGACCTGCTTAGACTCTTAGCACATAATGTGTGGTTCTTGGACCCACAGTATCAGCATCACTTGGAAACTAAAACGCAGAGTTCCAGGTCTCTCCTCATATCTAGGGACTAGAGTGGCTCAACCAACATCCAGTCCAACCCACATTCACATGAAGATCAAGAACTATGATATTGGGGACCACCTATACAGGATCCCCCTCCTGTCCCTTTCTCGGACAGGAGCTTTCTTTTCCCCCAGTCAATCTTTTCTGCTAAAAAAAAGAAAATGAAAAAAGAATGACAACTTTTCTCCTTCCCATTCGACTGTGAATTTCTAGACTTTAGAAGAGACAAATCTTTAGATCAGATTTTACTCCATCTAATATGCCTGGTAAACAGCACGCATCTGGTTCAGAGAAAGCAATCAGAAGTATGTTCAGAGGATAATGTGGCTAGCACATTAATGGTTCGATAAACATTTATTGATTAATTGAAAATCTGAGAACTGTCTTGCAAAATAAATAGCCCACTGAACTTTGCATGAGTCATGGAAATGAATCAAAGAAACAGCGTGCAGATTTTAGTATTTCTTTTTGGTTTAAAATGCAAAACAAAGAGGTTATCATATAGTCATACTAATAAGCAAATAATAAACCCTGCCTGGTTCTTTTGTTTCTTGTATTACTATCTAAAGGGCAATCATTTTCAGGAACTTTTATTGGATAGCTTGAGCAGAATCATGCCCTAATTATAGTTTTCCTTTTTATTTGCCTCTGAGAGGAAATGCACCAGATGAAGCGGTTTGGGACTCTATGGTTTGTTCAGCTGTATTAAATGCTTCTAACTGCTGACTTTTATCGTTCCTAACAAGTCAAGACCAGACTGAATGTCTTTGAAGATAATTGTTTTTATTCATTTCCTTCTGTATTACTCAAATGGAGGTAGTATGTAAATTAAGGAAAGAGCTTCCAATTGAGGTTTCCCCCAGACCTCTGAAGGTCCTCACAGAGAGGTAAAACCGAATCTGCCTGGCTCAGTTTGGTCCTTATATCCCCATTGGAAGAGTTCCAGATTCTTCATAGTGATGGCGGTGCCACTGAGGTGGCACTGAGGTGCCTCAGGAACTCGGGCAAGGAACCCATGGTGTAAAGTGGCGCTGCTGCGTGTCTAGGCACGTAGGGCTCTGCTCCTACCAAGGTGCCCACAGGGCAGTGGGAGCACCCTGGCACTGCACTCACTGGTATCCAGAAGCTGATCTTCTGGGCCACATTATCAGACCTACCATTCATTGGTGTTTTGAGCTTGGGACCGAGAAATCAAGCCCTGGTGCTGGACTGAGACAAACCTCACCTTCCATAGAAGATTTGACAGTGATACTGCTAACTAGGCTGTCATTTAAAGACACCAGGCCATGCGTTGTGCATGTGCACAACCACACACACACACACACACACACACACACACACGCACGCACGCACGCACGCACGCACGCACAGGAATGATTTGGCCCCAAACCCTGCCCTATCATCAACATTACTATTCAGCACTGACACGCTGCAAAGTGAAACGTGTTCTTCCAAAACACTTTGAACTATGGATTCCTCAGCTCAACAAGCAAGAACCCACCGAGCTCTTCCTGGGAGCTCAGAGCTGCTTCTGGTGCTGTGGCCAACAACCAAGTGTAAAGCACGGCCCTTGACTGATTCTTTCAGAAACTAGAATAAAATCGCCAAGTCTGGCAGGGCGATTCCCCTCGATCCATTCCGGTCGTCTTCGGCTGCCTCCCAACATGGTGCCCTGTGTAATTACGATGACACTCCGTGCCCCTGGGACGCCACTTTTCATCCACATCCACTCCCTTACTCTGAAGAAACCGCAATGTGCCACCAAATGGTTATTAGCCTTTTTCTCTTTAAGAGACTAAGAAGGAAAAAAGCCCAAAGGATAATTTTAAAAGTTGTTGCTCCAGTTTTCCTCCAACTTTAGAAATCTCTGTTGGCTTTTAATTAAGAACTTGCATTTAGACTGTGAGATGAACCAGATTTGAAAGATCTTTTTTTCCTCTCCTCTCTGCCTCTCTCTCTCTCCCTCTGTCTTTTAATGAAATGACACTCATGTCCCTGAGAGGGGTTTTCCCCAGATTCTCATTGTTCTGCTAGAGATGATTTGCGTGGGCATCTGTGGAGGTAGCTGACTCTTCGACTGGGGTGGGCAGCAGGGTAGAATTACTGCGCATTCCCTCTGAGAAAGTGGGAAATAAACACCCCGCAGACGCAGAGTTTAGAGCCTCACAATTTCCATGTGGGTTGGCCTGGAGGTAGCGAAGTTAAAACCCTAACAGCAACAGCAGGAGCTGTGACGTAAGCCCCAAAATGTGCCCTGAATTTGACTGGTTCGGTCAGCTGTTTTGGAAACCTGCAAGGCATATCTTAACCCACTACTCCTTCTTCACCCTTGGCCTTGGAAACTTAATGCATATTTAAAAGGCTCCATTCTAAAGTCTGCCAGAGTACACCATTCTCTTAGCTCTTCAGCACCTGTGCTGTGAGGCCCTTAGAAGGGAACTTACTTGTTTTTACTAATCCATTTGTCTCAATTACACTGAGACTAGTACCTTGGAATATGTATCTATGCATGACTGAAATTCATAGGTTTATAAATGAAAGAGAACTTAGAATTTCTCAAATACAACTTACTAGTTGAAGTAAACCAAACCAGGATCCAAAGAGATAATGAACTCTCTCCCTCCCTCCCTCCCTCCTTTCCTCCCTCCCTCCTTTCCTCTCTCTCTCTCTCTCTCTCTCTCTCCCTCCCTCTACCTCTCTCCTAGTGACCGAGCTGGAGCAAGGATCTCAATGATACTGCATTAGTCTGGCCATTGATTTTGAAGGATGAAGAAAAGATGGTGCTTCTGAAAACGTATTCTATATTATTAGGAAGACACTTCAGTATCTGTTGTAGTATGAGGAGCCCATAATTATGTAACTGGAAAAGTACAGGGCTGGGGAGATAGCTCAGCAACCGAAGTGCCAGCCTAGCCAGCACACAGTTCCAGGTTCGATATCCAGTATGACAGAAAGAAAGGAAAGAGAGAGAGGGAGGGAGGGAGGGATGGATGGAGGGAGGGAGAGAGAGAGAGAGAGAGGCAGGGAGGAGGGAAGGAGGGAGGGAGGGAGGGAGGGAGAGTTAGAAGTGTGATGGTGAAGATCTCATTCCTCCTGCAGAGCTATGAATGCTGGATAGGCCAGCGTACATGGCTACCTGACTGTGGGTGCCCTTCAGCGCACTGTCTCTGTAGCTGTCTTCAAGTGGCTCAAGATCTGCCAGAGTGGAGCACCTCACACCACAAAGGTCAGCAACAGCTAAGCCCGGAGTGCTGCTTCCCAGAGAGCTGGTCATTAAGACGTTTACTGAGATACCACGCAGGAACTGACACACGCTGGCTCACTGAAAGAAAGCACGACCTTCATACTTCCACAAAGGCTACACGCGGACCGTTTGCAGAAGTGTGCACCTTGCAGACCCTAAAATTCCATGAATTCCACTAGGCACACACGTTTAAATGTTGCATGGCTTCTCTTTTGAGAATTCTAAAGTATAACTAACTAAATAGAAAAATAAAAGCCAGATAACAGGAAATCGACAGAGATCTTTTGAGAAAAAGAGAGAGAGAAGGCAACGAAGAGGTGGGGGTGAGAGAGGGACAGAAGGGAGCAGGGATGGGGGGTGGGAGAGGGACAGAAGGGGGCAGGGATGAAAGCAAATGCAGGCTGCTGGGAGCGCGACCCACGTGTGCGCTGTCCTCCTGAGGAGCATCATCATCACGCGCTGCTAGCAGGCTCTGAGAAAAAAATACAAAATTTAATTTTCAAACTTGAAAGGGGCCAGTAAGATAGCTCAGTGGTCTGAAGCACCTGCTTAAGCACGACGAGGCAAAGCAAACAGACAGTGGTTTGATCCCCAGCACCAGATGGCCACACCAAAAAAAAAGAAAAAATGGAGCAAAGTTAGATTCAAGCTTGGGAACACATGAAGGAAAATATCACATTGCCAATTCTGAACGGTGAGTACTTTAAGAGTTTTATGTTGATAAAAATTGGTATTGAGGGCAAACGTATTTTTTAAAGTTGAAGATAACACATATTCTATGCACTATTAAGCTAAAAAGAAAAGAGAAATATACATCTTCATATCCACCAAGCAACACTTTAACATTATGTGAACAGAAGACAGACTCCTCATTTCTATGGGTTTTTTTGGGGGGTGGGGGTGGTAAAGAAGCAGAGCACAGCTCGTGTCCTGTGAGCAACCTTAACCACCCAAAAGGTTCTGTGAATGTTTCTTCATGAATCGGAGAGGGCTTGTGCTCAAAGAACAGCATGCAACGAAGAACCGCGTGACAGGAGGCCGGCAGTCTCCGGGCTCCTGCAGGAAGGATATATAATATTTACAAGTCCTATATATGTTATTGCCAATTACTTCTGCTTTTGCAAATCTCTCTGAAATGAATGTGGTCCTCCTATGATTGGCTTCAGTCAGAGCTTCCGTGGTATAAATGTGGTCCTTTTACGTGGTGAGCAGAGACATTGCCGGCATTAGGCATGTGATAATCTGACTGTTCCCCTTGCTCTTGTATACCTACCTTATAAAATGGAACATGAGTCATGCTAAATCTTTATTAAAAAGAGACCAAAGGTCAGCGAGCATTAGTACAAGCGAGGCTGTTAAAACTGATCGTATGAAGTGTTTTGGTTTTATATACTGGGGCTGTGAATGCGAGCAGCGTGTTTTCAACAGCCTTACTGAGATATAACTCACAAACCCTATATTTAATTCATTCAAAGTGACAGTTGAGTGGCATTTGGTGGCTTCAGTCAGCCCCTTCATCCATCACCACAATGAATGCGAGGACACTTCAGTTACCTCCAAAAGAATCCCACTGCTGGGCATGGAGACGCACAGCTCCAATCCTAGTACAACAGGAGGCTAATGCCGGAAGATTTCAACTTGGAGCAGGGCCTGTAAAATGCAGTGACTTAATGAACCCCCATCCTTTAGTCTTTCCCCGGAGTCCCGCAGGACCACGCCCCTCCACAAGCGCCAGTGCTCTGCTATACCACTTCCTCTCTTTATTCAAATTTCCCTGCTGTAGACACAGTGCAAGTGGAACCCCAGCTCCTTTCCCTCAGCATCCTGCTTTCAAGGTTTATTCCAGCGTGTGTCGATGCCCATTTCTTTGTGATGACAAATGACATTTCATTACACATTTTGATTAGCCACTTACTAGTCAATAGGCACTGTGGTGATTCTATGTTTTGATTGCTATGAACTTTCACACTCCCATTCACATTTGTGCGTAGACATGTTTCCATTTGTCTTTAGTAATAGAGTTACCAGATCGCATAAATAAATTTGCTGGGTCACATGGCAATTCTATGTTTAACCTTTTGAGGCATAGTTAGGCTGTGTTTTAAAGCAAGGACGTGATTCTGTGTCTTACCACTGACGGCACTATTACACAACATCACCGTCCAGAGGAGCTATGCAGTCTCTCGTAAGCCCGTCAACCCTTTAATATTTCCTTCACTTTATTCCACCCATTTGCACATATCTGTAAGTTTCTCATTATACAAGCAGGTCAGCTAACAGCGATTCCTCTGTTGTAATACTTTTGGCTTTCCAGGCTGAAATATTCAACTTTTGGTAGCAGGCCAGGCTAAGGATTGAACACAGGGCTCCCTGCACAGGAAGCAAAACACTCTAGCATCGTTCTCTGTCTGTGGCTCTCAACATCTTAAGAAGCTTTTATCTTGAAGACCATGCGGGAGACAGTTGCCGTCATTACTGAGGTTTAATAGTGCTAAGACCATTTCACATGCAGTGGCTGGAGCCGGGTAAAGGTGTCTCATGTAGCATTCAAGGAATGGAAAAACATGGGTCCAGTAGTAAGAACTGCAGTCAAATAGCAGGGCATCCTTTAAGCTCTTCTAGACTAGATTCAATGAGGGAGCTTGGGCCACCATACGGCCAGGGGTAGGTCAGCAAACCAAAACGCACATTAATCAAAAGAACAACTGTGATATTTGGTATTTCCACAGTCTCTGCTCCTCTGCGGGTACACCACAGCTGCGGCTCGTACGGTGCCTCACCGGGAGGCAGCAGCACGCGCACCGTCTTCCCGCTTTATCCAATTACCCTCCCGCCTTGTGTTTGCGTATCACCTGCAGCTATTGCTGGTGGGCAAAGGTTTGGGACAAGTTACAAACTCCAGAGGAGCATATACAACAACAACAAAAAAGATGGCCTGTATTTTCTTTTGGAAAAGCCAGATATATCGAGCAATATTTGCGTTCTTCAGATGTCTCAAAGCCGAAACAAATGACTGACTTCAGAAGAGTGAAGTTTAGCTCCATATCACAAGTGCCTGCCTGGCAAGTTCAAGGTTATGAGTTCGAGCCCCGGTCTCACAGACGCGCACTCCTGCGGACCCTGACACTCCTGCAAAGCTGAAGCTCTGGCCTCCAGCGCTGCTGTTTCTCTTCCTTCTCCTGCCATCCTTAAGATGACTTCCGTACAGTTGGACCTTCTTCATATTTTGTAGGTGAGAGAATTTTTTAGCGCAAAGGAAGGTGACAGTGTTTCAAACACAAGTCTTCTTTTTTAATGTGCATGGAGGAAGCTCTCGGGAGGCATCACCGCTAGAGCGCGAGAACCCCACTCCTGTTAGAAGCCGGTCCCACAGCACCCAAGGGTGGCACATTCAGGGAGCAGCGCACCAGGCCCACGCTCTACTGCCACTCTATGGAACTGCTGCAGGCCCCTAAACTGGGGGGGAAATGAATTTGGAAGGCCACCAACACAGCAGTTTCCTGAGTCATTTGTTCAGTTCCTTGACACCAGTATATCACAGGCCAGAATTTGGGGGAATATGTCTGGGGTCGGAAAGCTGAGAGCATCACTTCTTCCATTGAACTCTGTTATCAGAGGTCAGTGCGCATCGGACGGTTGGGTCCTTTTCATGAGGGCGTAGCATCCTAGGAAGCGCCCTTTGGAGGAGATTTTCTTTAATCTATAAAATTTTCTCTGCAATACAGAGGGGTAACAAATGAAGCCCAATCCTGTGACCTTCCTGGTTAGTTTCAGAAGCTGTTTTTGAACCTGTCTTTATGTTTGTTTGTTTGTTTTAAGATGAATCTCATCCTATAAGGCAAGCCTAGGAATGTGAGGTCTTGAGATATTGTTCCAGTTTTTCTAGGGGATTTCCCAACAAATTACTTCACACTGTTTAGTTTTTTTTATTTATTTATTTTTTTTTTTTTGCAGATTTCTACCAGGAAGTTTTACCCACTCATCTAGAATATAAGGACGTTGTTACGACCACACTCAATAGATTGGTATTTGAGCCTCTCTTCTGCCTAGGTTCAAGCACTTCACAAACATATATTAGCATCGTCACCCTTCTGTGTGCCTCAGCCAGGGATGACAGGGTAGGTTACTTTTATCTTATTAACTTCCTGTGTAAGTCGTTTACATTCGGAAGGCATTTCCTTTCGAACTGCCAGCAGATAGCAGTGACTTTCAAACTCCCAAAGGGAAAAAAAAAAAAAAATAGACACTGAGGAGCCTGGCAGGATGGCTCAGTGGTCTAAAGCGCCTGCTTAGGAAAGCTTGGGCGGTTCGATTCCCAGCACCACATGCTGTGCCAGCCCTGCCCTCAGGGCAGGCTGAGCTGGCCATAAAAATAAACAAAAAGTTCTGAACCAAGAAAAAAAATAAATTAATTAAATTAAATTTAAAAAAATAATAAAAAAAATAGACATTGAAGGCATATGCAGCAAGAGCACAGCCTCCGGAGCCAGTTCAAAAGTGTTAAATTAGGTGGCCAGGGGCCCGGCGGGATGCCTCAGTGGTCTGGAGCGCCTGCTTGAGAAAGCTTGGGTGGCTTCAGGGACCGCGGTTCGATCCCCGGCACTGCATGCTGCCCTCGGGGTGGGCTGAGCCGGCCATAAAAATGAGTAAATAAACAAACAAAGGTTCTGAAGCAAGAAATAAATAAATAAATAAAAAGTTAAAAAAAAATAAATTAGGTGGCCATCATTTTAATATAGTCTGACTCACATTTTCCACTGTTGTGAAAAGAATCATCATCACTTTTCAGTTTTTGGCAATGCCAAATAGTAAACTGAACATTTCACACACAAAAAAAAACAAACAACAACAACAACAAAAAAAACCCTTCCACATAACCAGATAGCAGACCAAATACGCTTTCTCGTCCTCTTCCCTCCACTGGCTATCACATGAAAGGCCATAGGTCCAAATCAGGCTCTGAATTAAAAGGATTACACATGAACTACTGCTGCACCCCGAACTCCCTACATTAACAGGTAATCCGTGCATTCACGAAGCTAACTCTAAACAAGTACTTAAGTAAAAGCTGTAGAGCCTTTCACGTCATTTGTGCCTTCTCCCAAACACTTTGTGTCCTCTGATCCTTTTTGTTAGCACAAATGCGTGGGGCGGCAATGCTTTTCACTTGTGCTGTGGATGTTATAACTTTATTACCAGCAAATGTCAGTCAGTGTTCTACTTCTGCAGGATCTGTTCCACGAGCTATTTGTCACTCTTGCTCTGAAAATGGATTCGAGGTGGCACTTTGTTCAGAAAGAGTTTCGAAGAACATTGGCTCCCGGTTTTCAGGTACAGTACCAGGACGTAAGTTCTACGTGTAGAGGTCTCTGCTCCCCAATCAGAATTCTAGGGCCTGCTTCTTAATACACAGTCCTGTTTCAGCCCTGACACCAGCAAGGCTTCCCCATGAAGGCCCCAGGGTGCTAACTTTGTCACTGTGCAGGCAGCTTGGCCCTCTCGGCCCAGGGTTTTATTTTGTCTTGGCCCCCTGGAAGCCAGGATGTTGAAGAAAATGCGTACAGAATGGCTCTTACGTTGCACTAGCCCAAGAGCTGCTGGAGGACTTCCTGAAGCGCTCTTCGAAGAGTGTGGAAAAATGCAGGGGCGGGAGGTGCAATGTGTTCTCTGCCTCTCAGGTTAGAGCCTCTGTGACTCTCAGGGCAGACCCTGGTGTGACGCACGCTATGCAAAGCAGCAGGTGGAATTCGCCAAGCTAAACGTGGAGTGTTGAGTAGACCAGAGTCAGCGGAGTGGGAATGATACATAACGTTCTGTTCCGCCTTGCAGGCCTCATCTTTATTCCCACTCCCCACGATGGTGGGTTAATGTGTAGCTTATTAAATCTCTCTAATTTTTTGCATAAATATTGCTATGTTGGAATATGGATTGTAACCTCCTTCCAGTCTGCTCCTGTAACATGCTCACCTGTCGTATCCTTGACTGCTCGCAACTTGGAAAAGCATCCAGGAGGAGTGTGTGAGCTGGGCCTAAGTTCCATGAGCCATGAGTCCTGAAACGTTCAGTTGTTTGGTTACATATGTTAATTGATTTGTGTGATCATACCTTGAGTTAATGTCCCCATGATTTCTCCACTAAATTATGTATTTCTCTATTTTCTCTGTATGTGTTCTGGATACAGATGCTAATAAACACAACTAGCTTTAAATATATTAATTTAAAATTTAAAAAACGGTGGACTCTAATTTTTCTTTTTTTTAGAATTTGTTTAAATTTTTTTCTTGTTTCAGAACTTTTGTTTGTTTCTTTGTTTATTTTTATGGCCGGCTCAGCCTGACCTCAGGGCAGGGCTAGAGCAGCATGTGGCGCTGGGGATAGAACCGCGGTCCCCACAGCCGCCCAAGGTTTCCTAAGCAGGCGCTCTAGACCGTCCTCTAATTTCTAATTGGCTTTTGCTGCGTCTGTTTTCCTACGTTTAATAGAACTTGTAGTTCACACTGGAATGTTTCTTTTTCATGGTTTTCCTAAAGGTGAAGAAAAATCTTCTTGAAGGTAAAGCTAAATTAGTAAAACATAGAATCACAAGCACTTGGGCCAGCGAGATGGCTCAGCAGTCTAAGGTTCCTGCATAGGCAAGGTTAAGCAACCGTAGGGACCACCGTTCAATCCCGGACACCACATGCTGCGCCAGCCCCACCCCCAGGGCAGGCTGAGCCGGCCATAACGTAAATAAATAAATAAAGTTTAAAATGAGTAAGTCAAAGAATCACATTAGTCTACTCATAATTACTCATCATTCTCTTATCAACTACTTCCTATCCCACACCCCGCAGCCTCTTTCTCCCAAGTCAGTTTCCTAAATGATCAGTGCACGAGGCAACAGGGTCACTATTTTTACTAAAAGAGAAGAGAGCTTCCTCTTGGCTACAGGGAAGCAAGATATCAAGTGTTCCAGTGAGGGAGACAATAAGGAGGACGAGGAAGGAAGAAGAAGAAGAAAAAGAAGAAGAAGAAGGAGGAGGAGGAGAAGGAGGAGGAGAAGGAGGAGGAGGAGGAAGAGGAGGAGGAGGAGGAGGAGGAGGAGAAGAAAGAAGAAAGAAGAAAGAAGAAAGAAGAGGAAGAAGAGGATTTTGTCTTTGTTATTGTTTGTTAGTATTACCCACACGCTAAAAGTGAGCAGACACGTTAACCACGTTGCTTGTTCTTTTGGCCTTGGCCTTGGCCTTGGTATGGACGCCTGTGTCTGTACCCCTCCCGCCCCCTCTAACTCGCCCACAGCTCATGTATAGGATGGCTCACATCAGGGCTTATATTTTCAATCATTTTTCCAACCCAAACACATGCTTCATTTTTTAACTAGAGCATAGATAATAATGCAAATGAAATCTCAGCCTGGTGACATTTGAGCTGGCCTCGGCCACGAGGAAGAAGCTGGTGGCATCAGCCTCCTCTGCTGCAGGCTACAGCCAAGGAGCGGCCCGGTCCCCGCGTGACACGCGTCTCGCCGGCATCAACGTGGAGACGTAGTCTGTAGGGCAATAAGACTCTCGCATATCTCAGCATGGGTGCTGGCCCTGAGCTGCGGCGGCGGTAATTGACATAGTTGCCCAATGCTACAAAACAAACTCAAAAACTGTTCTCATTAGACATCCCCCTGCTTTGTGACTCTGTTATTGTAAAACCCAAACACTGAGCCCCATACCAGCGTGGCTCTGTTTTTAATTAGTTCTGATGGCATTGGGCTGCGAGCCAAAGAAAAAATGAACTTCCTGTGACTGAGGCTTTGCGCTCAGTGTGTTGCTTCCTTCTGAGATAGTTTTCACAACATTTTATGAAAAGGACTACTGACAGAAATAATATAAGTTTTTACTGCTTTTGATTTTTTTTTCCAGGCCCATAAACTACAGCTAAAAGTCAGATTTCTTGGTTATAATGCTGTTATTTAGTCTTTTGTGTGACCCAATTGACTTGTCTTTTGATTAAAGACATCCTACCCGATTAATTTTTTTAATGGAGAAAACACAGGCTTCTGTTAAAATTTTAAGAGCACGAATGTTTTAGTGTTTCCACTAAATTAATTCGATGATATATTTTTACTGCCTGGGTCATTGACGGTGGAGTGTTATAATTGAGATACTGATGAGGTCACCTTCCAAGAACAAGGGGAAAGGGCAGACGGAAATCCCTGCTGGATGAAGGGCGCTGTGGATAGAGGCCGGCGTCCTGCCTCCCGGGCTGACAACATTTTCCCTCTCTAGGGACACTGCAGCATCTTCCCGACTTGGGAAGTTTCTCAGCCTCCTGAGTTTCACCTCTTCCAGCCAGAGGCCCTGCGCCCACGTGCCAGGACGCCCTTGGGGTTTCTAAAGATCTGAGGGTCTACACATCAGACTCTCCCTTACGAGCTCCAGTTGGGAAGCCAGGGAAACAACAAAGTAGGTGCCGAGGGGACCTCATTCTTGGCCCAGAACCATAAGGAGGCTCACTCAGGTCAGCCATGACCAGTGTGACTTGCGTCATTGCTGTCCCCTGACCAGTGACCATGGCGCCCTATGGGAAGCTGCATGCAGAGCAAGCAGTCATAGGGTCCCTGCTAAATCCATGCAGCCATGTGACCAGTGCCCCACCCACACACAGAACCTCTGAGTTAGGCTCGCTGAACCTCCAGCAGCTTCAGTGAGCGGGCAAGTCGCCTTTGTTCTTTAAATATTTTAACTGAAAATTGAATTTATGTAATCGACCTGGGGCCAGGCCGAGGGGGTGCACACCTGTAATCCCAACACTTGGAAGGCTGAGGCAGGAGGATCAGTGCGAGTTCAAGACGAGCCTGGGCTACAAAAGTGAGCTCAAGACCAGCCTGAACTGCACAGTGAGACCCAGTATCGAAAAGACAAATAAAGTAAAATAAAATAAAATAAAATAGACATGAGGCCATCACAGATCTTCTTAGTTGCACAGGAAACATAGTTCAGTAG
This sequence comes from Myocastor coypus, assembly GCA_004027025.1. NCBI lineage: Eukaryota > Metazoa > Chordata > Mammalia > Rodentia > Myocastoridae > Myocastor > Myocastor coypus. The sequence continues at coordinate 60,949 of PVJA010008093.1, forward strand.
TAGAGTGTTGGCTTAGCAGGGAGCAAGCCTTTATTCCATTTCGAGGGCCAAAGGAAGGTGAGAAAGATGTTCTTGGTGTAGGAACTTGTTTTGCTATAGTAACTCCCTCATTTCATTGTTTTCTGCTAGTTTTCTTTTCCTGGTGTTACTAGAAATTGAACCCAAAGCCTCTACACTGAGCGACACCCTAAGCCCTTCCCTAATTTTTCTTTTCTTTCTTTTCATTTCTTTTTCTTCTGTTTTATTTCTCTTTTCTTTTTGAGACTGGATCTCACTGCGTTGCTAAACTACAAACTGGGCTTGAATACAGTAGTCCTTCTGCCTCAGCTTTCCAGTGAGCTGGGGCTTAGATATTATTAAATTTATTGGTTTGAAATTGTGAAGAATTTCTTGATGATGAAGCCAACCCTGCACAGTTTACTCAAAGATATTCTAGAGAAGGATCAAAATGACCACAGCTCTATGAAGGAAAATGGAAAAAAACCCACAAAATAGAGCAAATAATTAAATGCAGGAGAAAAAGAGGTATGCAGCATCAGTCTTTGAACGATTCTTTTGTATACAGCAGCAAAATATTTCCATCAGTATATTCTACAAATGGACTTCTCCTGCACTCTAATGGGTCATGATTCTGTCTGATTCTACAGGGTAGTGAAAAGCAAATAGCAGTAGCTCAGTCCCACAAGTGACCCCTGGCTACCAGTAAGCATCATGGATGCTGTCCATGTACACAACATACTAGATCTTTGTGTGATATCCTTACCCCAAACTGCTAGAAGTTCTGGTCATATATTTGCAATTCCAGTATTTATGTTATGTTTTATTCTTAGTAATTTTTTACTACCATGGAAATGTTTCCTTAGCTGATATCTTTGTACATATTCACCCATTCAAATACTATGGGAGTACTATGAATTGACTACAGATTCATACATATGATACACAGCATTCTGGCCTCTAAGTTGGACTCATGATTTGATTTGAATTTTGGAATATTGTTTTGTAATATTTAATTTAATTCCATTAATATTTAATTAATTTTCTGAATATTGTTTAATTATACTTTGTTTAAAGATTCATAATATATATCTGACTATATACTAATCTGTTTGTAAGACATTTCATGCTATTTTCTCCTAGTATTAGAAACTTTAGAAATAAATATATGCATACAAGAGAGTTGGGATTAAATATACAGCTACTTTGTCTCAGTTCATTGCGAATAAAAGCCTGTACTAATATTGTTTAGACAAAATATCGGGTCTGCACCTTGTCCTCTGAATAACTACTATGAAGATAGCACTATGAATAATATTAATTATTGTAACTATCCTACTAATTTGTTTTAAAACTATTTCATTGTCATCTTTTTTCTCATTAAAATGGAAAAAATAAAATAAAATTGTGAATAACATGATCTTATAATTATTCCTTATTTATCACACTTAAATAGATTTTATTATTGTCAACCAGGAGTTCTGTAGAGCTACACAGCACATATCGTACCCTTCAAGTAAGAAGGCAATGGGACGGTCTTAAAGAATTGCGAAAAAAAACACCTTTGGGGGCATAAAGACATAATTCGAAGTCCTAATTCTTACACTTTAGCAGCTGTGTGATCTTGTAACCATTGCTTGATTTCCCCTGGCACTTCTGAAGATAAACATCATCATGCTGTCGCTCTAGATCAGTGATACAGTCCATGCTCACCAAAAGTGAGCTTGGTCTCCAGTGCAACAGAAAGGAAAAAGAACTTGGAGTGTAATTCGCCTCATGAATTTCTTTTGAAAAGAGAGTGAAATGTGGTTACCATTATTTATTTATTTATTTATTTATTTACTTACTTACTTATTTATCTGGTACAGGTCTCCCTACACAGCTCAGATTCTAATGATCCTTCCAGGATTCTGTGGCTGGCATGACATGCAGGACCAAGGGTCGAACCCATGTCCTTGCACTTGCCAGGCAAGTACTTAGAGTGCCTGAGCTAGCTCCCCAGCCCCTACTATTACTATTGAGGAGCATTTATGTTTACTTTTTTCTTTTGGTGGGACTGGGGTTTGAACTCATGACCTTGTACTTGCTAGGCAGGCACTTGTACCATGGAGCTACCTCCCCAGCCCCCAAGCATTTACTTTCTTAATTCTTTTTCTGTACAAGATTTTTAGGGGGTATTGTCATTGGGTTTTTGGGGAGGCACTGGGTCTTTAATGCAGAGCCTTTCATCTGCTCGGCATGCACTCTACCACAGACCTCTAACCCCAGACCTTGAATTTTATTTTAAATAAATAGACTTTTACTTTTTGATTGCCGTTTTAGGTAATCATTAGATCTTAGAGTCTCCAGAGATACAAGGATTATTTCCATCTTCTCCATGCTTCTAAAAGGAAACATAATTGTCTACAGTTTCCTGTAAAAGACTAGCGGAAACGATCCCCTTGACTGTCATTCAAAGCTTGTTCATACATACAACTGCTTTCTAAAATAATCAAACTAAAAGAAGTTTTGCAAGACACATGTATCTGGTCTGTTCCTCTTGAAAACATGTAGCAGACTGCTAAAGCTCCACCTAGCCTTCAGAGCCACGATAAACATCACCTCATTTGAGATTCCTTTTCTCATTTCCCTTGTCTATCTTTTCTGAACTCTAATATTACGGTCTCTTGGGGCCTGTGCCATGTTCTTGCTTATAGGAAAGTTAGATGACCACACGACTGGACTCCCTGCATCAGCACAATCTGAAGTGCTAAGGATTAAACGTCATCTCTGTATCTGGGCAACACATCACCTGTCCTCTTGCAACAAGTCCTCCTGTCTCTAGAACTGGATTGGGAGACATCTGCAGACACCAAAATTTCTTATTTGTTAGTGACCCACATATATTTGTTGAGTTGAATTAATAATATGAAATGGGAAATTTCTGTAGTTTCCTCTTTTTATTCTGCATTCCTTTTTTCTTGTGTTCAGTTCTTCTTGGATTCTTTCTAACTCTGTAGTCGTCAAAACTTATTCTGCCCCAGCAAGTCTTCATGAGAATGAATTCTGTCCTGTAGCCATTTCTGGCCAGCTTTATTGTTACTTTTATATAATCTCTGCAAACTGACAATAAAACATTTTCATTATAGCATAGCGCTTAAACTGGTCGTTGCTGTTTCCTCCTTCCAGCACTTACATCTGGACAGCTGCGGTGTTAAACGCCTGCCCATTGCTGTAATTTCTCCAGCCGGCTGAGGAAATCCCTGTTAACTGTGTTCTGCAGCACTTTCCGGCCACCTCTCTTTTAGTTTCTGAGCCTCTAAACTAGAAAGTGATAGTGAAATGGTTCCTGCTGCTTGGCTGCCAGTAACATTATCTTCCTTGTTCTGTAGTTTCAACTTCACATTTGTGGATTCATTTTTGTATTTTAAGGAAAGGTCTACAGGGCATTCAGGGTCGCACTGCTAGATTGAACTCATAATGATCCGTCTGTTTACAACCTCCCAAGAGCTAGGATTATAGGTGCACGCCACCACGTCCAGCCTCAATTTTTATCTCAGCATGCCCCGGGGTCAGGACTGGCATGGCAGACCCAGGGATAAAACCGCAGGTACCTGTGCCTGCTTTCTGGTGCTTTAACCCACTGAGCTATTTGGCCAGCCCAATCATCTTTCTTTAATGGGGGTCTTGTTTATTTTACTTATGTCTTCAAGATGCATCCGGTTATATATGAAGCCACATCTTCGTAATTATACATAGAATAGAAATCTAGGGCTTCTCTTCCTTAGTTTGAATTTCTTATTGAGGCCCATTAAGACCTCACAAAACATGGTATCTGCAACTTTTTTTTTTTTTTTTTAGTGGGACCGGAGTTTGAACTCAAGACCTTGCGCTTGCCAGGCAGGCACTTGTGCCACAGAGCTATCTCCCCAGCCCTGGTACCTGAAACTTTTAAAGTTTCTAATATCTAGCTTTTCTCTGTTCCTTCCTGTACAAGAAATGAGGCTGCTTCACAATTTTCATGCCAGAAGCCTCAGTGGGTCCCGTTTTCCCAAGGCAGCGAAGGCTGACTGCCTGGAGGACAGGTGCTAATGTATAGATGGTGGCTTGCATGACGGTTGCCACTTCTGGGCTGGAGATCAGTAAATAGAGACATGCCACCTACAAATCTGCATCCATCTTAGACCATGTTTGGCTCATAATTGGGTCTGTAAGTAGCGTCCCTGGCCCCAGAAAGCATCAACTATTTTTTTTTTCTTTGAGATATTCCTTCCTCGGATTATGTCATAACTACAGTGACTGACCTTAAAGTCTGCAGCTTGCTGACTGAAGTGCGTGCACTCAGGGTCCCCATTCCTTCCTTTTCTTGTAATAGTTCGTATTTTCTCACCCAAACCCACTGAAGTGTTTTATATTAAGTGCTGTTTACTGTTTCCAGGCCACACACACCACTGAAAATACAATGAAGATTTTGAATGGACTCCTCAGAGAAAATCCTTAAGTATATGTAAATAATATGATAGGGTAAAAAGACCCCTGATGTCTTTCCATAATTTTCAGAGATGGCAATCCCAGCTAAAATCTTCTGTTAGAGTAGGAAAGAAGTTTGTTCCTCAATGTAAGATAATATAAACTCATCGCATTACCTGCATCTCTTGAGATAATCAAGGAAGCCATGGCAAATCACATCGAGATTTGCAAGAGATAATTTGATGTTCAGGGAGGAGCCAATGCCAAGGTGTAGAGGAGTGTGTTCCTTCACAATGTCAGAAGTGATACCTGTTGGCCAGAGGAACTATTGCTCAAGGTCAAGCATATAGTAAGTAAATGTCATATGAATCTTATGCAGAGGCTAGCACTTCTTCTACACGGCACAGAATGAGCAGAACACAGCATGTGAATAAGAAAAGCCCAGCTGTGGTAGGGTGGGAGTCAGAAATCATGGGGTGCCTTTTTTTTTTTTTTTTTTTTTTTTTTTTTTTTTTTTTTTT